>NDXB01005723.1:20948-38708 GCA_002631895.1 Agapornis roseicollis | reverse complement strand
AAAAAAAAAAAAAAACAAACCAAAAAAAACCATCACTCAGCACTCTTTCTTTTTAGTAAAGATCTATACGAGTTACACAGAAGTGAAGCCTTCAAAATGAGACAGTAAGGGGAAAAATTGATTTCTAGATCTTAACATATGCTTTAATCCATGATGATGGTAAAATGTGTTTTAAGAGGGGTATGACTTATGCTATTTAATGTATAATAATCTGAGTGCTAGCCTGAACAAATGTAAATCTGGTAGTTTTATGAAACACTCAATTACTTCATTATTACATCTCTGTTCAGATCTCTACTTCCTTTAGGACAGACTGAAAAGGATATGAGCAAAGAGAACCAAGTACTCTCTACAGTTTGAGAGGCTCACTAGGATGTACCAGATTAGTCTTAAAACTGAGGCAGAAATTGGAGAATAACTAGAGTTGACCAGAAGTTAAGTAGTATTCAACATTCAAAAACCCCAGACCCTTCTGTTGGTTGAAATATAAACAGTAAGTAATATGCCTGTTCAACTGTGGAGTTTTCTGCAGTGGGCTGGAGAAGAGAGGAAGTGTGGTACATCACAGGGATGTGAAACAGCCCTGTGGGATACCGAACAAGCCATATCTGTGGTTTTTTGCTCTAAGTATATCTCACCCGTTCATCTGGTCTCACATTCCTCTGTCTTAAGCAGGTGACATAAAATAAAGGGAGACAGGTCCCAGTAGGAGCATGTGCAAGGCAAAAAATTGCTTTGTAAGAGAGGGCTAAAGGGTCCAGTTTCTTCAACACACATCTATAATATAGATTTATATTAGAACATATTTGGTCCCATAACTATTGATTGCTACAGTTCTATGCTTTCTAAAACATCAAATAGAAATCTTAATTCTCTCCTATTTCTGAATGGTGTCCTAGACTCTGGCACTCCTATGGATACTGTGTGAAAACTGATCAAATACAGGATTCATGTTCTCTTTGACAGTGTTTATGTGCTAAGGCAGAGTGACTTGAATTTGGATGAGCCAAACGGGAGCTGCATTTCACCATATATAAGCTGCAGAAGCCACAGCCCATAAATGCTGTCATTTCTTTTCCATTTCCTGGAAGGTTACCTGTGAAGTAGCTAATCACTTAATGCCAAACTCCCCTGACTAAACTGAGTGTCTGTAGGACAAAACCAGTGTGCATGACTACAGGGAAGAAACAGAGCTAGCTGGTGGAATGAGGCTCACTCTAGACCTGCAGGCCTTTAACTAATGTTAAAGATACGTTGATTTGGTCTATGTAACTGAGCTTTAAACAATACTTAAAATGATGGCTTTTAGCTCTTCCTAGGTTAACCAGAATCCCTCTTATGCCATGTTTCTCCTTACTCTTGGTAAACTTAAGAGAAGCTATGGGTTATGCTCATGTCATATAAAAAGAATGGGCATAAGAATGGAGAGGCACAGTCCTTCCCACAGAAAGGACCCTGGTAGAAATTAATCCATGCAAAAAGGTGAATGTTGGCCTCCTCAACCCAGGGAGAACAGTCAGGGTGCACACAAAGTCCAGAACTGCAAGATAGAGGACTGTGTCTTCTCTTCCCCCATCATTTCTCTTGCTATGCTCCTGAGAGATCCCAGTATGTCAGGAAGCATGCTGTGTTTGTCCATCCTCTTCTCCTTCAGATCTCAGTGTACATTTGTTCTTGATGCCTGTGCTAAACACACATGTTCTCTCAGCTCTGACTTTCAATGTCATTTAAGTCCTCACCTTTTGTGTGTGAGTGGGTATGCAATAAGTCCTAGTGGGTCTGATCTCAGATGCCAGAATAATCTCTTAATCATTGTTGTGTGCCCTGTGGTCTATTCCAGGGAAAAAGTAAGAAGAGACCATGTATTCCCTTCTCTATCCTCAGTTCAAAGAAGTTGTTTTTTTTTTTTTTTCTCTGTACTCAGATACTGTTATTTCATGCTTTTTTAGGATGAGGTCAAAAAATTATCCACATTATTCCCCCATAGAGCTCCTGCATTACTTCTTTTATATTTAATTTACCCTTTTTGATGTTATGCTTGTTGGAATACTTCTAGTTATAATTTGTTTAGTGCATGAATAAGGAAAACTGATTTGATACACATTTTTTGGATAATATAGCTCCAGTCAGACACATATGGAGGTTTATATAGATTTTTGCTGTTTGACTGGGCTTTGGGATCTGGTTTTTATTGTCTGGGTTGTTGGGGGTTTTAGTCTTAGGAGCAGAAATAATAGGTGCACAAGATGACATTTTTATATGTTTCTGAGACTCCACTTCAGAAACTGTATTTAAACAAGAAAAAAAAGTGCAAATTCTTCTACAAATTCTAATCTGCCTCATTTGGTCACATCTGATTATTAATTGTCTGGAATAACATAATATTTGTATTTATGCCTACAAATTATGGGTCCACGTGCCAAAAAGTTATTATAGATATTATAAGTGAAATTAACTTCTCTTTCAACAGACTCTCTCTTATCAGTTCTCTTCTTGAGAATGCCAAGAATGTCAGATACAAAGCTTGGTCTTCCTCCTTTAAATGTGCTATAAAGATGGCTCATTTACATCTTCATGTGACTCACTTTAAGTTTTTTTCTGCTTGAAACAGAAGGGGAGAAAATATTTCCCATGAGAACCCTTGGATACTCAACCCTCAGATACTCAACCTTCAGTTTCAAACACTTCAACTAGCACTGTCACTTGCATTCATATACTTAAAAACCCAAGAGACAAGGAGAAATGTGTGAACTGTCCTTACAAAGATGTCCCATGAACACTGAAGTTATGCTGATCGAGGGTAAAGGTGTAGATTGTCAGGGGCTTGTTTTTTAGCCCACAGGTGAGGGCTGCAGAGGGGTTGGAATGGGGCCTCCCCACCATTAGTGCACTTATAATATCTCTTAAAGTTCTCTGCATGGTCTGCTTAGACCTTGTACAGGGAGAGGCAAATTTCTGCGTTATTTCCTAGCCAAAAATCTGAGAAGACCATGAGGAATAATTCCAGCAGTTCCCATGTAATTGCAGTTCATAATTGTGACAGTGCAGCAGAAATGTTTACTACCATGCAGCACTGCCAGTGGTTCACACAAACAGCAGTAAAGGAAGTTAATAAAGTCTTTTTAGTGTGATTTGGTATGGACACTTGTAAAGAGCAGCTCTATCAGGAAGAAATAAAAAGCCACAGCAACTCAAGGGTTAAAATGCTGTTTTCAAGAAGAAAATTACTAAAAAATCGTGTTAAGTAAAACAAAAATCAGTCTGTGCTACTAAACCTCATCTGCCACCAAGAACTTACATAATATACTGCTGACATCATGACTATATAAATTACATGGTACTTTCACATGTGACATAGAGATTATATTGCTAGTGTATGAAAAAGACCTTTAACTTCCAATTTTTTAATTCAGGATGAACTACTGCAATATGTATTATAAAATTAGATACACATACCAAAGCATCGACAGCAGTTCTGACTTTTTATCACTCTTACTCCAACAGGTGCAAAACCATTCATTTAATCAACAGTTTATAGATGCACAAAACCATTTTTAGAAAGGGTATAGCTTTGCTTTCGTTCTTGTAACACAGAATACGTCATGGGTTTCATTTTAGCTGAAGCACAGAATCAGGTTTGTTGCATTTTGCTGCCGTAGATCCATGATTAAAATCCTGTCTCCACTGAAGTCAATAGGAAAACTCCCATGGATTCAGTGAAGCTAACATTACATCCCGTGTCTGTAATCAATCATTAAAATGTAGCAGGGTCCAATGAATGACTACATTGGAAAAAAATGACAGCAAAATACTTGGAGTAGTTCGCAAATATTTTGGAGACTTGAGACTGGGGCATTAATGCCTCTCCTAGTTACTCCTAGAAAAACATTTACAAAACTCCGACTTGTAGAAACATGAATTCCAGATTGGCTTTTGAAGCCTGTTCCATATTTGACAATAAAAAATACATCAGTTTTAACTTCACCTCTTTCTCAATGATCTGCTCATTATTTTTGTAAGTTTCTTTTGCACATTTTATTCTTCAGTTGAAAAGGGGAAACATTCAAATGTCTTCACTTCTCAAGGGGAGATATTCATTAATCTTAGATGATAATGCAAGAAAGTAAGACAGATAAATACTTGCAAGTTATGTATGTTATTTTGCAGTGCATTAAGTTTGTCTCTGAACTTCAGCACAGTAGTATGAAAAAGAAGAAATGACATATGAAAGTGACAGAAAATCAAGAAGCAGGACAGCAAACACAGTACCTGGCATGAACCCTGATTTCCTCCGTCTCCTCGCATGGATCAAGCAGGGCACTTCGTGCTGCAATGACAGTTATATTTGCAATATAATATTCAATATGAGCAAATTAAAAAGGGTTTCTGAAATACAGGGTAGATACAATGTAGTGAAAGCACCAAGAAGAGGTTTTTCTTACGTATCATGCAAGGTTACAAATAAGACAATTATTCAGACATTGTTGAACTTTAGCAAATAGCAACACTAGCAAACACATTAACATGTTATGTAAATAAACAAGAAATTCCAATTCAGACTTACCTGATAGAGAATGAATAATAAATGAACTCTTTCCTTTGAAAGTGTTGTATTTCACTTGTAAGAGCAACAATAAAAGTAAATTCCCAGTATATCTGTCATCACAAAAGTCTCTCAAGTCCCCACCAATAAATTACAAGCAAGCATGGGTGGATGGGATCTCTATATGAGCAAATAACAGGGAAGCATAGAAATTAAATCTCATCCTTCTGGCTCAGTAAAAGCCCACCTTAAATTCAAGGGAATTTTACCTGAAAAACCACCACACAAACCAGGCACAGAGTACCCAACATCCCCACTTGTACAGCTGAAATGGGTACATCAGAGTCTAAAGAAAAATCATAATGGGGAATAAACCAGCTTTGTGTATTCTCTGCTGCCAGAAAAGAAGAATGTACTTAAATATCCAAGATGGATTACCTAGCTCCTTTAAGCAAATAGCACCACTAAAAATCATTCTTCTATAGCAAGGTTGACTACAAATACCTGTAGGAAATAAAGGTGCATCATAGAAAAAGAGAGAACTTATTTTTCTGAAGCTCTAATTCTAAACAGGTTCAAGTAATGTTTTAGTAGCAAAGATAAATAGCTAATGTCAGAAGAGAAAACTTACACAGCTCTTGCCAGAAGATCCGATGACACTCAGCACAAGGTAGCATGAAAAAAAACGCATTGTAAAGATCAAAGGGTTAGAATGAAAATTAAATGGCCAGAGAGCAATCTTCTTCAGCAAAAATACCTGATTTTCTTCAGCAAAAATACTTGGGAAAATATAGAAATGTAACAACCTATTTGCGTGCATAGTAGAAGAAAAGAACGCAATTGCAACCGATTGAGACATCAACTTGTTTGTGGAAAACCCTAAGAGATGGCAAAAGGCCTGCTGGAAACACACAAGGAAAAAGACTTAGCTGAAATCCTAGACTCGATGATGCTCATTCAAGCTTACTATGAATTGCTGACTCAGTGTTTACATCCCAGTTTTTCCCCACTGGGGAGGACATGCAGGACACACCAGGTAAGACGATCGGAGACGATGAAGAAGGGCTGTGAGTTACAAAAATATACACACAAATAAATGTCGAGGCTGTCGATGACTCAGGCATGAAATTACAAAAAGAAAGTTTGTCCAGAAGTCTGTTGCTGTTAAATATTTCTAAAAGAGAAAGACTCTGGACAAGAATAATTTTGGAACAGGGAACTAAGGATTTCCTAAGGAGTTTAATTTCTTTGGGAAGCATTGTGCTTGAAAGTAGAGCAGAAAACAGCCAGGCAAAGCATGGGCAAGCCAGGCAAACAGAAAACAGCCAGGCAAACCCCATCTTTGTGGGGACATCTTTGGGAATCAGAGAAGGAATACAACTGATCAGAGCTTACGGAGATATTAGATACCTGTTCTTACCAAAGTTGTCCTATTTCAAGGATGGTAAATGCTAAAATCTAATTCTATTTTTGTTTACCATCTTAAAAAAACAGGTCAATTTTTCATGCTCTGCAACTGGGAACTTTTTTCACTGTATGTAATCATTAGCTTGTACTTTAGAGTGTGTTTAAAGAGAAATACAGAACCGGAACAAAACTCACTGAGTCACACCAGTTGAGATAAGTTTTAAAGACTATTGTGAACTGCAAGATCACATCTTTAAATTTTTGTTTCAAAACATCTCTTAAAAACTACAGTCTCATCGTGCAGATTGTATTTTTGAACATGTGGTATTTTTAAAAAGTATCTATAGACTGTGCCTGCACAGACACAGCCCATACGGGGTAATGCAAACTCTGAGCCAAGCCTACAATCAGAGATATTAACACAACTGATTATGCTGGTAGAGTGAAGCCACTGTTTTTATCTTAGCTGAGATAAGGCACACAGGAGATAAACTGCTGTTTGAATGGCAAAGGATAAAATTTTAAAAAATAAAAAAAAAAAAAAGAAAGAAAGAAACATTTTTCTTTAAAGGTACAGCAGCAGTAAAGACTAAAAGGGAGGGAAAATTATATTAGCCACATTCTCTGTCTCCACAGAGGACCAGAAAGACATAGCAGAAGGGAAATACATCACCTCCATTGGGGCTGGGAGCTACAGAGCCAGCTGGGGCTGAGCAGCTACATGTAGGACTGCCTGTGGCCCAGAGCACCACATCTGAACCAGCTTCCATCTTAAAGCAATTAATAAAACCTCTTAATCCCCTTTTCCTACAGAGCTCTCAAGGCATGTTTGCCAAAGACACCTAAGAACAACCGCCTGGCACCATTGCTGCCCCTATGGCTGGTGCTCCAAGTCCCACACCCTGCAGAGAGGCACCACCAAAGCCTGGCAACTATAACAGAGCTAAAGTTTGGGAGTTGAAAAGTTTTTGAGCAAAAATAACTTTCTTTAATCTTTGGTGCTTTCCCACATCATGAGCATTAGCTAACACATGAGCCTAAAGACCAAGAGCTAGATCTGTTTGATGAGTTTTTGTCAAGAGGGTTGTGTGTAACCTTGACAGGTCCCACATTTTCAAGGCATATTTGTTGTTTCAGAGTTTGTGAGGCTCCTGTTCAGAAGCAGAGTTCGAGTTTCTCTGCATCTACCATAGCTGGGATTGAAGATGAAAGCGTACAAAAGTTTGTATGTACAGCCCACCCTGAAGCTGACAGGCATTTGGCTGGCATGTAACCCCTGTGATACCCAGATTGCTGGGATCCCTTGCTGCTGCCAAATCTATGTCTGAAGGCAAAGTTCTGGCTCCTCTGAAAACATCAGTAACATTTCTGGTGGTTTGGATAGGGGTAAGTTTTCACCCCTGAGCTCAATGATGGGAATACTCACTGATCTACCTCAGTTGCTGGCTACAGACACACAAACCTGCAGGCAACAGTCTCATTCTCAGCTCCTAATGGAGTGACATAAGGCAGACTTTTCAGCTATGAAACATTAGCTTTATTGCAGCCTTCAGACCAAAATATAACTCCCCACTTTTGTATTCGCTTTCCTGAATTAATTTTTTCAAAGAGAGGAAGTAAAAATAAAAATACATAAAATAAAATAAAATAAAATAAAATAAAATAAAATAAAATAAAATAAAATAAAAACCAGACATTTTCAATCTTAGCCTAGATATAAATGTCAAAGAAAAAAAAAACAACACACTAAAAACTCCATTAGGAAGTGCAGATTGTCTGCACTGTTGCACTGTGTTTGATTGTTATGTAGTGTTGATTTTTAACCTGGTGCCTATAAATGAGCTCCTCTTTTAATTGTTAGCCTTGTTGCAACATCTTGTTGCTGACATTTCCAGGGATTTCACTAACCAGGCTAGGTAAAAGAACTGCTGCTTTTAAGCAAAAATGTTAATAATAGTTGGATCAGAGGCTCAAATACAGAAGCCAGAGTAGGTCCATTGATTTCCTTACAGTAGTTATAACTACTAGCCCTGATTAATGTACTGAAGTGACAAAATAGTTTTCATTAGATAACTTCCTACAGATCTTACAGGCTTGCCTTCATCTAAGAGAACCGCGGTAAAAAGTTGAGAATATAAACCACTATTTTCCCTTTCAGAAATAGTATCTGCTGTGCTTTAAGCACATGCTACATCCCAGTATGTTTCACAAACACAAGGTATTCTAGAAGGCAATCTCTCCCCAGCTTCTCCAGTAAAGCTGCACAATGTACATGATTTATCACCAGGTTATTTGGGGGTGTCTTTAATAGGTGCGTCTTCCCATTTTCAGGATACAGGTTAAGACTGAGGCTCTGTTTCATCTCTAGTGGTAACAAGTTCTGTAGCTCCAGGCCTTCTGTTAAGAATGCTTGTGCTGTTCCCCACCAGTTACATCACCCCGTTCATCCCAATTACTTACACTGCAGCTGATGTAGTGCTTTAATAATTTGTTTTATTTGTGCACTGATTAAAAATTTCTAGATCAAACATTTAATGAAAAGCTCTCCAACCTGACAGGTTTGCTGCTGAATGCAGTCATTTACAACTCCAACCTTATAATAACCAGAGCAAGTGTTGGAAAAGCTGTTCATGCCAAATGCTCAGCAACTGACACATATAATCTTATATCTTTTCATTTAGACCTTTCTTTTTTTGAGACCTAATTATATTGGTTGTAACTGTTCTGAAATGAATGGTGGCAGGAACTAATACTTGTTTATTTTCTTTCCTGACAAGTGCTCTGAATAAAAGCAGTTTCTAGACATGATGGAATGACTTTTCCTATGACTCAGACACATTCAATGAAAAAAGGCTTGAAGAAACTGGAGCTTGTTTTCTGTCTAACAATAGTAATTGAAAATACCCAGAAGTTGTAAGTATTTATACCATTTAGAAATGTTGGGCTAAAAACTACATAAGGAGGCCAGAAACTCTTCAGAAAACAAGATCTTTCACTATGCTTTTTCATTTGAGAAAGATACTGCACTTATTCACTCAGGTTTATTCCAATTTAATGAATTTTTCTTTTCAGTTTGATTTTCTATTTAATTTTTAATTTACACACGCCACTTAAAGTAAACAGCCATATTTCCAGTTGGCAACATATTTCATGTTCTTCGCAACTCCAGGGCAAACTGGGCTTCTAAAATATACTGCTCAATAATATAGGAAAGGCGCATAAAACTTCATGTTTATTTCCATGTTGCAAAGCTCTAACTAGCACACTTTTACAAGCTGCTTAGCTCCCAGTACATCAGTTATTTCAACTTGTCTAAGAGTTGGCTACTTAGTTTGGCTCTGCCTTATAATCAAGTTATGCTAAAATTTTGTTATTGCTCTGCAGTAGTTAAAAAAAATAAATATAAGTAAACATTATTTGAAAACTTCCCAAAATGTCTGCTGAAGATACAGATATGGTAATTTAAGTACAGCAACTGCAAAGACATGAAAACCTGCTCAGAATTCACTTTAAAAAACCCCACCTAACTCATGAAATACCTTTGTCTATATTCTTTTCTTACTCCTAATGGTATGAGCACATGTTCTGATCCCAGGAAAGCTGTCAGGCTGCCAGTTGTACCCCTGCAATTGTAATTAAAGCCACTTGGCCTTTCACCTTACATCTCATGCTCAAAACATGCAAGATGTATAAGCTGCCATGCGCACGCCATTGTATTTCCTACCTATGGCCCATCTGCTCTGGCACCAACATCCCAAGGGTCATATTCATATACACAAATGCCATGTCCAAGCAGCCTTTTTGTGGCATGTACTGAAAAACCCTAGCAAAGAACTGAAGTCGTGTCAATACCCCCAGTTTGGGGTGGTTAGGACATGTTGGCCACACTGCTCCTTGGTAAGTAAAGGATCATAACGCTGTATATTTTAATCGGAAGGGATACGCTCATGGCAGGGCTCGGCGCCTTTCGTTTCTAAAAGGAGGGAGGAAAGCCGAGCAGATGTGCCTTGGCTCTGCTCTGCCCTGCCTCCCGGGCCGTTCATTCCTCATCGGAGGGCTCCCTCTAGAGGGGTCCGGACCCGTTGCCGGTGTCCAGCCAGTCTCCGCACCGTCGGTCCCTCATGGCTGCTCTTCTGCATCGCTCACCCCCGGCACATCTGGCTGCACACGGCGGCCCCGACCCTCCTCCGCCGGCTTGGGGCTCATCTCCTCAGTGAAACTCAGAAAGAAAGAAGCCATTAGCAGGTTTGATGGGGAGGCAGAAAGGAGAACCTGAAGGAAAGCTAATTACTTTTTATAAGAGCAAGTAGTGACAGGACAAAGGGGAATGGCTTTAAACTGACAGAGGGAGATTTAGATTAGATATTAGGAAGAAATTCTTTACTATGAGGGTGATGAGACAGTGCCATAGGGTGCCCAGAGAAGCTGTAGCTGCACCAACCCTGGCAGTGTTCAAGGCCAGGTTGGACAGGACTTGGAGCAACCTGCTCTAGTGGAAGGTATCCCTGCCCATACCAGGGGGTTTGGAACTGGGTGATCTCTAAGGTCCACTCCAGCCCAAACTATTTAGCCCAAACATACTTCACCTATACAGGACACATACTCCTAACCACAAACCAGAACACATCTACATTTTAGACTGTTTCTTTGGTTCTACATTCATAATCAGTATGGCAGTACTTAAAATATTATTTTTACTAAAGTACCTGAGGTACATTAAGACCTGATGCAATAAACAATGTTTAAAGTAATGAAAAAACATGTTATACCTACAATACTTGAGGCATTTTCAAGTAACTAAAAAACTGTTTTGAAATAGCAACATAATACACCATGGGTGTCTACTACTCATATGGTGATTCATCCTATAGAAGAGCACCACTCTCTCCACCAACTACAGAGAAGTCTGGATAAATAGCATAGAGGAGCTTCATGAAGGTTGCAGACACGCAGGGTAGCAGAGATGAATCTCACCTGTAGCTTGTATAATAATTGCAATTAGCTCATGTGTTCCTTAAATCTGATCTCTCTATACTTGGCCACTCCCACTTCCAAGTAAGAAAGCAGCAAACCTTAGAACACATTTCCCCTGTGTAATGGAGGGGCACAAGGTATGCTAATTCAGCCAGCATTAGCTAAGATGATGTGTCTGCATGGAGGGGGACGAAACATGTGCAAGGTTCCCAGCTCTGTCCTGAAAGCAGACGTATGCTGTAAGTTCAGCCTCTTACTAGGATATTTTGGCTCAGGCAGAGCATAATGTTGACACAACTATGCTGTCTGATTTTGCTCATCCTTAGACAAAGCATCTGCACTGCTTAAAGTGCAGCCTATAAAATACAGCCTAAAGCAGACTTAGAGATTTGGACCAAAATTGCTACTTTGAATTTAGGAAGCTGACAGGCTTGGATCAGTGCACAGTTGGTCCTGTACGTAGGCAACACCACAGAAAGCCACAGATGGAAATACTCTGAAGACCATTTCAATAACATTGTTAAAAAGAAAAAAATAAAGCCTCAAAAATAAGTGTAAGTGGTCCTAACTTATTTTCTTATCTGTATTCAATTAAACAAGTGCAGTTATTTCCTATTTATTTATAGATGACATTTTTGTTATGCCAGAGTTTTATTATATGTTCAGCCCTCACAGAACAAAGGAGTGTGTTTATAGAGCTCTTACCTGTAATTAGTGTCACCCAGTTAAACAAGGCACCTCTGTTTTATAACTGCCAAAGCTGTCACACTTTCTTCCAGAATGAATTTCGGTGATGGACTACTTGAGCCACAGTTTCTTTAAGAAGTAGCATAAAAATGTGTTACTACTCCAGACCTGCAATTCTAACCAACTGTATCAGGTGGCAGGTTCTGCCCACGGTGCCAAAGCTCAGAAAATGCTTCCTCCATTATATTTCCACTTAATTATTCTTGTACTTCTCAATAACTTTGTGTCATAAAATCATGGCATATAGTCAATTTGGATTAGCTTTATCCTACCAGGTTATGACAGACTTTCAGTCTAGTCATTAATCTGTCATCATAAGTTTTGGAATCATATAGAAGTGAGAGCCAGCCATATTTAAATTGGGAAGGTATACTTTTTTATGAGTCTACATTTAATTAGAATTCCAATAAAAGTGACACATCCATTTGAGGCAGGCTTAATACGCTGAGTTTAACTTTTCTTCGAAACACCTTTCTTTTAAGGAGAAATTTCTGCAAAGAAAAGCAGTATTTTCTCCAGACATAATAATCTTTGTGGCCTTTCCCAAGGCAACATGGCCTTAGGGCTAAAGCTCAAACTGATACTGCAGCTCAGGAGGAGACATGGAAGGTTGTTGAGCTACTCAGCCTCTTGGCCACTTACCTGTTCTTGCATTAGATTTCTCCCTCTCCTCCCTGCTTCAGATAGATCTCAGATAGCCCCTGACTGATGCTGCTGCATCACCCACTGCCCAGGATGCTCCTTGCAGATGAAAGAGAGGGGGAAAGGTGATGAGGATGAGTTTGGATGGCAGGGGGCACAGGCAGAAGAGGAAAGGCACAGTTAGAGAAGACGTGCACAGGTAGGCTCTGCACCAACCTGCTTCCACAAGCTACCATGGCTCTCATAAGGCATTTCTTTGTTCTACAAATGAAGATATGGGTTGGTTTCCAACCTGCTCAACCACTTCCTGGACAGAAGATGGGATTGCGATTCTCCTGAGAGCCAAGGAAACAGCTGCTGCTTTTCATGGCTAGTCTATCAGCTTCCACAACACTTCCTTATTTTCCCAACCAAGGGAAGAAATGGCCTCTCTGTCTAAGGACTTTATCTTGATCAGAATCCATGCTTGAAATGCCCACACTAAACTCACCATTTAACTACCAGACCTTTCACCCCTTGGGCAGAAGGACAGGGGCTATCATCAGCACCAGCCTCAGCCAGCCCGATAAATTTTAATTTACGTGAGCCAAAATAACCTATAAAACTGATGCATTTTTAAACAATCCTAACAGGATGGATAACATTTGCTGCTTTATAGCAGCTAGTATTTTTTCCTATTTAAACATATTTTTATTATAAAAAAATATGCCTGCTTAAAGTTACATTTGGTTTTATAACACCCTACATTAAGGCCAAGATTTAATACCTGAAAACTGTTTACGTACACTTTAAAAATATTCTGAATCAATGAGCTCTCCTTAAACTCCAATGAGATAAAAGGTGCTATTCTTTACTTATATGTAGTTAAGGAAACTTTCGAGGTCAGCTCACCTTATAAATATGTTGCAAAGTAATGCACTACATTAAATATTTACATTATTTTCAGTCCTTGCAATTGGGCAAGTTCTGATATTTACATTTCTCCCAACTGAAAGCACTTTCAGACTGTGTTGTACATTAAAAAAAAAAAGAAGTTTGCCTGATTTTGCCCTGAGCATTTAAGTGAGCTCACAGAAGCAGAAAGAGTCTTTACTTCATTTGCCCTGCTGAGAAATACATGAGACAGTTCAGGAAAAAAAGATTTAAAAGAAAATTGATTTCCCTGTTGAAATCATTGAGCAGAGTACACCCTTCATCAGGATCAGACCTTGGAGAAAAGGCACCCACTTTTCAGAGGCGTGAGAAGACACAAAGGTTTCAGAGAATGTGATTCACATTGATTCTACAATCAATTCCATATTGATTATAGAATCATAGAATCGTTTGGGTTGGAAAGGACCTGAAGATCATCTAGTTCCAACCCCCCTGCCATGGTCAGGGACACCTGATACTGCTACGAAACCATGTAGATGAGGTTCTTAGTGACATGGTTTAGTGGTGGTTTTGGCAGTCATGGGGTAATGGTTGAACTTGATGATCTTAAAGGTCTTTTCCAACCTATTTGATTCTGATTCTACGAAAGCAGCTGGGCACTGAGCCAGCTGGGCACTTTCAGGAATCCTTCTGATGACAAAGATTACCTTACATGAGTTTTAGACACCACACCTGTGGTACACAGACCTAGCCTGTGATATATCACTATGGCCTCTTTCATAGAGTCATTAGCATTATCAATTTTACATATAAACCAATGATAAGTTATGTTCTTTACTCCAAACTTTCTGGTAAGTAAATTACTGGAGTGGGTCCAGAAAAGGGCAAGAAAGCTGGTGAAGGGCCTGGAGCACAAGTCTGATGAGGAATGGCTGAGGGACCTGGGGTGGTTTTGTCTGGAGAAGAGAAGGCTCAAAGGTAGACCTTATCGCTCTCTACAAATAAAAGAGTATGATCTCAAACAGCTCCAAAACCATGGGTTATAATACCACATGCTGCAATGAAAACACCTAAGAATACTCTAATACTCTACTGACAAACACAGAAAACTTTCCTGCTATGTCCCGTATACAAACATTTATCCCTTAGTACTACACTATTCCTATATGTAGCTCTCTCCTTCTGCAGCCCAATCCAATGGCCTTAAATATCCATTTTTCTTCGGAATTGAATGTTCTCCTGATCAGTTATTTGTGTGATTTGTGTTATTTGTATTAGTGTGATTTATTTGCTTGCAAAATGTAAGCCTCCTTGAGAGGGTGTACAAAGTTTTCATCAGGATGCTTTCCCTCTTGCACAAAAGCTCAGGTGAGTTGTGCAGCTCTGCTCAGACCTCACAGGCCATGGCAATGAGGCTCTCTTGTATCTCCAGAAGCTGTACTGAGCATCACACTTTAGATACTCTTAGCCCAGGGCTGTTAACTGAAGGAAGTGGCTGGTCCTACATAAATAAGCCCCGGCTGAGGAAGAGCTGCAGAAATTAGTTTTGAACAAAGGAGGGAAAGGGACAATGTCTATCCACAGCTCACTCAAAGAATCTGCCTATCCCATCCATGAGATGCCTTGACTCATTCAGCAGGAGGTTGTATCCCAAGTGATTAGGCAGCAGTGACACCTAATGCACAAGCTAGTAATTCCTTTAAATACAGAAAGGTCCTTCTGCCTATTTCTAGAATCAGGATGTACCCTCATGGGCAGTTTGCAAGTTTTAGTGAGCTGCCAAGTGGCTGGTGGATGCAAGCCCATCAGCATGATTTCTGAGCACTTGCTTATTATCAAAGTCAACAAACATTTCTGAATAATGGCGAACATGTTTCTGCCACAGAAATCTGGTTTCTATTTAGTGCTTTCCTTTCAAAATTTTAACCATTGAGTTTGAAACTAAGGCCCGCTACTTATCTCTTTTAAATTTACATCTTTTAACTTGTTTTTAAAATAATCATAATAAAGACATATTTGATGCTGAAGCTTTTTCTTTTTTTTTTCTTTAACAGATACCAAATACTGAGTTAGAAGAGTTTTTTTCTTATCCCATGGAAACAGAATATGTTAAGGGATAAACTCACAACTGATACAGGCTTTTCAACAGAGAGAACATCTTCCTCATTTCTATTTATTCAGTTTTGCCAAGTCAATAATGGGTTCATTCAAACCAAGAAAGTGATTTGGATTTGAATGGTATGAAAAATTGTTTTCCTTTTCCAAGCCATGAATAAAAAGTTTGAGGGTTTTGGACGTGCAAGTTCTAATATTCTTAAGGACTGAATGACCAGACCATTTATTGGTGAAATTTCTTTAAAAGAAATCAGTTTTAAATGAATCTCATTTTTAAAATGCATCAAGCACATTCCCTTTGTTGTGTTGTTTTGTTTTCTTTTTAATTTTCTGGCAGATCAGATTGATTTCAGAAAGCTGGTTTTCTCCACTGTTACTTGTATATCTCTTTCTATCTAAAGGCATTTCTATGCAACACTGAGTAAGAAGTATTCCAATAAATAAAAGGTATCATTTATAACAGTAACTTACAGGAATTTTCCTTCAGTTTTAAAAGGTAAGTTCTTTTTTCACTTATCCACAAAACCAAAACATTCTGCTTAGCAAAAAAGAAATATTAGATGAAGAATAAAAGCAATACTTAATTGTAAATCAAGGTATATTAATATTTACTTATTAAAAAACCTAAGTTTCTTAGGGAAAGAACTAAACTTTCCAAAAGCAAACCAGGATGAATGTTGCTTATTAAAATCATGGTCTTCTGAAGGTTACAGTCTTTTCTTCAAAACAATGAGCTCTGCTTATTAAAGTGAGCTATTTGGGAATAAAGGTATTTCTCTGGGCATTGCTATATCCGTTTCTGTGGTTCTTTATACTTTAGTTTGGAATTTTGAAGGCTGGTGGTGATTTTGAAGGTTGATCATGATACAAGGTTTTCCTCCATTATGAACTATTATGCAAACCTAGCTTGAATAACCTACATAATTTTGCCAAATGATTCCTGAACCTGAGCCAATAATCTGATTAAAGAGAGCAAGAACTCACTTTTTATATTTAAAAAGCGTGTTTGGAGAAACTCCACTGGTCATTCAGATTTCATTAACCTCCAAGTTAATAATTCACATTTTGTCCATTATATTAAATCCTGTCTTCAAGCCAAATTCACCCTTGGTATGTTCAAACTTGGGAAAAAGTCATTCAGAATGACTCTATTTCTCAGAAATGGGTAGAACTAGAGCAAAAAGAAAGAAAGCATTACATTGCAGGTCGTTTCCTTAAAATGCTACAAATGCATTTTGCTGCAGGTCTCCTCTATATGGCTAACATAGCAGCAGCTCTCAGATGAGAAGAATAAAGAGTGAATTTAGAAGCATAAGACAGCAGCACAGGGCAGGAACTGTAGAAAATAGCTTTCTTACCTAATGTGTACCCAAAGCATTACCAGCTATGCTGAACTGAATTCTGCACACTGTTAGAGGAGCAATGATGATTCATAGAAAGATAATACACTGAGCTATCTCCGACAGAGTCCATAGCAGATCTTAACAGATGGGACAGATCTCCCAGTGTGCTCCCCTGCCAGCATCCATTACCTCTATTGTAAATACCGAGCCAAAACATTACTCAGTGTGCGACCTGTCCATTCACAGAAGTCATATGCTCCTTTGAGAAGACCCAGGGAGTAGAGGCAGGAGGGAAGGCAGATTTTACGTAATTCCTTTTTGGGTTTGGGGGTTTGTTTTTTTTTTTTTTTGAATGATGCCTATAATTTCCTCTGCCCTGGATCCCAGAATGTGTTGCTTCCATGTTCTACTTCTGCACAGTGCAAGAACTATTTGGCCTTACAGACATGCTGAGCCTTTTGCNTCCTTTTTGGGTTTTGGGGTTTTTTTTTTTTTTTTTTTTTGAATGATGCCTATAATTTCCTCTGCCCTGGATCCCAGAATGTGTTGCTTCCATGTTCTACTTCTGCACAGTGCAAGAACTATTTGGCCTTACAGACATGCTGAGCCTTTTGCAGAAGAACAGCTCCACTTATGCTCATCTATGTGTATAAATAGCATAAAAGTCCTAAAGGCTCAAAGATTATTTTGTAAAAGAGATCTAAATATTTATATGCATCTCCAAAGTCTCAGGCTGGAATTCTGTCCTCTATCCCCAAGGTTTCCTTGTTCTCACCCAACCCCATCAGTGATGTCTCATGCTGAAAGTCCTCAAATGAGGGAAGAGATTCAGATTATCTGTTCTAACTCACTTGTGCAAGAGCAGGCCAATTCTCCCCTCCTCCCCCTGCCTTTGAGCTTCACTTGTAGATATATCACAGTAGAAAACAAAACAATAGGTCTTGATTTTTCTAATGGAAGATAACCGACATTTAGGCGATAGATATATCCTACACACTTCTTTGAGTGACTCTCAGAAACATTGTAGTCCCTACTAGCTAGAAAAAAACAAACAAACAAACAAACCAGCAGGGTTTTGCTTATTTTTGCTGATTAGATTACAAAAAAAAAAAAAGG
>NDXB01005723.1:0-20896 GCA_002631895.1 Agapornis roseicollis | reverse complement strand
TCCTACAAGCTAAAAAAAAACAAAAAAAAAAACAACCCAGCAGGGTTTTGTTTATTTTTGCTGATTAAATTACAAAAAAAAAAAAAAGGCACTATTTTCATGGAGAAAACAAACCAAATAATCTTCACCCACCATTTCTGAGAGCAGGCTAGGCTTGAAACAGATAACTTATAGTTTGAGGCTTGTGATTTTTTTCACTTGTCCACTCCCTGTCCAAACACTCAAAGTCAAATGCATCCATATAATCTACTTATAAATGTTTCCAGACTTCCAGACAATGCAAAATGATACTCATACCCAGCCCTGACAGCCTTTTTCAGACATGCAGAACATTGTCCAAAACGTGCTGATCTGCAGACACTTTTCATACTTAAATCTAAGCAATTTCACATCAAATATTTCTTGCAGGTCTAATTTTAGAAAAATTCCTGTAGACTATTACAGTGTAACAAAACCTAAAGTGAATTAATATGGCCCAGCAAAGTGAAGTGCAAAAAGCCTGTATTGATATTCAAAAGGCTGGATATTCAGTTCTTAGAAGTCTTGCTTCTCATCAGCTTTTCTGATGCCTTAAAAAAAAAAAGAGTAAGAAAGACCAATACATAAAAATTAGAATGTTGGGATTTTTTTCCTTTTCAATAGGTAACGTGTGAAAAAATATTAATGGATGTTTAATACACCTCAATGAAGTATTCATACACATGGCTGCCTTATGTTTCTGGAGAAATCCTCCTCTCATGGGAGCCCGTTTTATGCCTTTTTCAGTGTCTGGCTATTGACAAATCTTAGTATCAGAGCAAGTCTGATTAACATTTTTAGTGCCAAAGACCTTAAGAAACCACAGATGTGAAGAAAGTAGTATGTTTGATACCATAGAGTAGTATGTTTGATATTTAGTGACCATAATAAATTTGTGTTGTGCTGCCTTTTTTCATGAAGGACATATTGTAATGTAACAGTCACAAGAGCGAACCATCAACAATATTATTTCATTGGGAATTTGTACGAGAAGTTATCTGATTCTGATCTAACACAATGCTTCTAAAGGTCTTTTCCAACCCTAACTATTCTATGATTCTGTGATTCTATGATGATAAGTTGACGGTATCTTAAGACCATTGACAGAAACCAGCAAATCAGTTTTCAAAAATATTTCCTGTCCTTTCTCTTAAAATTCCTTATTATGGTATAAATGCTACCAAAAAAATAGAACAATTAAGTTGGCACAAATCACCATAACTGCCCATGTGGCTGGAATTATCAGCCTCTGAGTGGATTAGCATGAGCTGAGTGCTGATGTGCAACCCATGTTTCTGTAGGGCAGGGACCAGGAATTGCAATCTGAAAGGCTGTCAAGCACTCTAGCCAGCTTGCTATTGGTATTCAGAACATGTGTAGGTCTTTTCAGTTTTCTGGTTTTACACTTGGAACACCAGGTTTCTTCAGTTACTTTCAGCATCTGGACTGTGCCTTTTGAAAGGGATGGGGGGATTTGTCTTGGCATAGTTTGATATGACTGATTAGTTTAACTAATCTCAGGAAGAGGAAAAGGCTAATACTGGAGAAGTGTTCAAATGTAGGGCTGATTTACAGGATGAAGAACAACAAATCAACAGAAGTGGATTATCCCAGCAATGGAATGAAAAATATTAACACCAACCTAGAAATGAATAAAAAAAAACCAAAACCCACAACCAACCAACTAACCCCTTTTCATTTAGCAACATATTCAGGTATTATCAAAAACTGTGTGCTAATTTGACTGTGTGCACCCAGCATCAAAACATGCAAGAACGGTAAACTAGATGTAGCAAGGTGACCCTACTAAGTGGTAATGCTTTTGTAAGATCTGACAGAAGCTCTGAGAAAGATTCTCTTAAACCTAGAGAAACATTTTCTCCTGATAAAAGTCATATGAAGACAGCAACAAGCACCATAAGAAGGGGTGAAGAACCAAGAAATCCCAGCCCTGCGCTCTTCTTTTCTCTGCAGAAAGATAAAAGAAAAAAAGAAAAGGGAAGAACTGAGGAATAAAGGAAATCTCTCCAATAGTTTGTAATGAATGTTTTACAAATATTCATTACAACCATTCTAACAAATCACCTGCTTGCCTACATGGAGCTACATCAGAAAGTGTCACTACATGAAGAAAACAGGAGACAAAACCATGGATGGCTGAGAGATCCCATGTTCAGTAAGAAACACAATGATACTTAAGAACAGGAGGAAAAGTTATTTATGGAAGAATACTCTCTCCATATACCATCTGTATGCCTTTGTCCTAAGACAATGACCTAATAAAATAAAAAATTAAATAACTAAAAAAGCCTAGAGAAAAAAGGAGGATGGGGGGAAAGCTAACAACCGCTAAGATAATATTTGTTAGACAGGGACCATGTATGAGTCTTTACAATGAAAAATAAGATTTATTAAGAATTATAAGATTTTGCCTTCTTTTTCTTCATATATCTATAATGGATACATTTTTTTTGGTGAACAGACAACACATTAACAGACTAGATCATAGGCTTCTAAAGCAATATGGTGTCATATGCACATGGGATACTCATAATGACTGGGAAGCAGGAAAATTGCTGTTCAGTGATCCAGTCCTAGGACAGAGAAGGGGAAGGAGCATAGGATTCCTTCATCTCTTTGGGAGCTGAGCCTGTTACCTGGCAGCTGAACTCTTGATGGAATAAAATCTTAGTCTATAATTATGGCATGCATCATGGACTGAGCAAGTGTCCCAGATATAGACTCATGCACTTCAAAAGCTTTGGTGCAGCTTTTTTTAAACCTTTGCATTTTGGGCTAATGTGCATTCTGGGGAGCAATACTGTTAAAATAATATTTCATTTATTTATTTTTTTAAAGCAGGATGGCTGTAAAAACTTTCAAAATTAAAAAAAAAAATCATCATAGGACTGTATAGAACAGCCATGTTTTTAGATTTAAAATAGTTATGCCATTGCGAATTCAATCAAGTGTCCCTGATAGGATTTGGGTTAATGGGGAGTAAGGGACCTGCAGTTACAATACAGGACACACCGAAGACTGGAATTTGTACTGCACAGCAATAGGGAGGAAGTTTGCTCAATATTTATACTCACAAAAAATGGTAATGTCCTCCCTCCAGTACAGAAATTGGTTAATGATACAATAAATCAGTCAAAGGTCTACAGATCTGAGTCATTGGGAGCAGCTGGTGTTTAGCAGCCTATGTGTTAGATACCAAGGAAACCCTAAAAACAGGAAATGTCAAACTCAACTCAAGAGAGTAGAACTGTTGTGAATCTGTACTTTTCTGATTCATTCAATGATTTGCAAATGTCATCCAAAACCTATGTCCACTTTAGAAGAAGCTAGGCAAGGTCTTTAAATGAAGCTGACCCATCAGTTACTAATAGCAGATCCAAGATGCCAAATTTGACAAATGAGTTTCTGAAAAGTTTCCATTATTTTGTTCTTAAACAAACATGCATCCCAAAATCTGCTGGTTAAGGAAGGGCTAAAGCATCTGTTATTATTTTTAGAATTTCAGTAACTAATTACATTACAGTACACCAGCCAAATTCAGACCGGCAGACAAAATCTGCTCTGCTACATTGGAGTAAATCTGGAATAGCTGACCTGCTTTCAGGGAAAATTGAAACTGATTTCACCAAGATCAGACTTTGGCCCCTAAAATCAGCAAGTGCAACTTTTCATCAGCCCAGTTTGATCCCTTGCTGTCAGAAAGGTTTACTTTGTTTTTACCTAGGAAATATACAATAATGTTCAACAATTCGAGGGCATTGTACAAAAAGGGCACCATCAAACACCACTGGTATCAAGAAAAGTCTCACCATTAGCACATTGCTAGTCCTTAGAGAAACTGAGTAAGCAAATACATACATGATAAAGGAGCTTGTTTTTCTCCACCTCCACCCCTAAAACAATGTTAATGAAAAAATTCCTGCCATAGGAGAGGGAATTGACATTCTGCTCCAATATTATGCCTTGGGAATAGAAATTCCCTCCAGGAATGCAATTCATTTACTGTGCTTTCCGTTGTACAGAATTTGTTTCCCCTGTATTCTGGGGAAAAACCCACCAGACTTTCTCTGTGCTACTTTAAGTGGAGATACATGCACACACGTGAAGACTGGCAAATCCAAGTGTCTTCTTCTCCTCCCCCATGGCAGCCAAACTTTAAAAAAATAAAAAATCATAATTTTGTAATTAACAACTACACAGGAAGACAATAACCTGAATGTTTTACTTTGCAAATGAACAATTGCTGACCTAAAACAACCTTTATTTTAATGTCTGAGGGAATAGTATACTGCATTAGAGCCTAGTACATCACTACCACCCTCATACATAATGCTGTTGGAAAACTTCTTAACCTACAGAGAGCAAAACATTCTTCCTTTCCCTGGAGTAAGTTCTTCCCACCAGCTCAGCAGGTTTATTGACGAGTTGCTGTGAGAAACATTAAAACCATTATGAAGCTTTTTAAGCAGTAAATAAAAGAACAATCAAAGAGTTTTGGAAGAGAGACCACCATCCATGGGCAGCCAGATTTAAAAATAATTCCCTAAAGACTACTGGGTTCTAAATTGACAGTTTTATTTAAAGAGAGGGACCCAGACATTGCCCTGGACAGCCAAGTCACTTCAATGCCCAGATAAGGTCAAAAAAAAGCAAACAAAAGGTAAGAGGGCACAAAAAATGGAGGAGTGAGAAATGTTGCCATATGAATGATGTTATTATTTATATCAGGAGTTCATGATCCTCTGCAAATATAGTCAGTACTATGAATGCTATCTCAATAAAAGTACTGCAAAATTAGATGGAATTAAGAACTAGAAGAGAAAAGGATATGAAGAGACATCTCACAGAAAGACAACTTGAAAATGTTGGAGTTTGCTTCAAAGAGAAAACTACGAGCCATCATAAGAAAACAGCAGTCATTTAGGGGGGAAAAATTAAACAAAACAGACCTTAATTTACATTATATATAAATAAGTAGGCAACCAGTGAAAAAAACAAGAGGTAGTAAGTCTAAAGCTGCTAAAGTGGGCATTCTCTATCCACAATTCATCTGCAGAACCTTCCGAAGCCAAAAATTCCGAAAGGAAATGGAAAGACAAATGCAAGACAAAGATATAGAAATATTTTAAAAAACAAGTGCTTCATTGGTACTCCAAAGAACACAGCACAAGTCCTGATTCAAAAGTTTCTGAAGTCAATGGAATGTTTTTTCATTCGTATTGAACTCAGATGAGTCTATTGTTATGAATTCCCATGATTTGTGAGAGGGGATATAAATCCCAACTTTAAAAGAATACAAATGTAGTTTCTGTGTTATTATTATTTCAAAAGTATTTGTCTTGGTTTCTCCCTTGGGATAGATAATGGAAATGGTATAAAAAGGAATATAATGAAAATGAAATTTGGAAATAAAATTTACCAGAAATAAAATTTACCAGAGAAAAAGAAGCAATATTGAATAACAGCACTCCCAAAATTGAATACAGTTATGGAAAGTTGCCATCTGAAGAGCTGACTTGTTCACATCCATTACTCAGAAATCACTTCGAAGATGGCAGATGCCTAAATGTGTGATACTTAGTACTTCATAGAAATCTACAGTAGACGCAGACACATGTAAGAAGTATTTCAGCTGTTTAAACAATCTGTTTTGCACAGAAAAGCTTTTGATCTTTTGGCTGGTAGTTTTCATGAAATATGGGGAAAGAACTTAAATGTAATAACACCATTAGTGAAAAGAGTCTTGGAGGCACCTGAAACAAAAACAGTTTTTTAAAATTAACACACACACACACAAAAAAAGCCTGGAATCAAAAACAAAATAAATGTATTTATGCAGCTCAATTCACAGGGCAGCCAGACCAAAACCTCCATTATTTCAAATACCTGCAACATCGTCCACAGTGAGTCAGACGTGTGAAAACTGTCTTCCTGAGAGCTGGGATCTATTTGTACATTAGTGACTAATAGCAAAATCAATGCTCCTTTGTGCTTGTAGCAAGCATCATGTGGGATGTGGGCCCTTATCTCCAGCAGCGATCAGCCAGGAGAGCAAGGTGAAGAAAGACAGCAGACGGAACAAAGGAGCAAAACCCACAAGAAATAGGAAATGGAAGAAAGTGAGAAGAAATGAAGGAGACAGCAACATAAGTGGAAGACATTAAAAAAGTAGAAACTAATATAATATCTACAGATGAAGTGACATTTCATCCTAAACTCCATTTTTTGAAGTCAGAGAGGGATTTCCATGGCCCATTGACCTTGTGCTCCTCTTTCCCAAAGGGCCCATTTTCATTCACAGTCACTACAAGAATTCCCAAGTTTGCTTAAAGAGATTTTGCAACAATGCTAATTACTTTACAACTTTTTCACCATGTACTGAAACCAGGAGCTGTTCTCCAGTCTTATTTCTTTTCCTAACTTACTATTGAGAGAAAAATACTAGCTATAACCAGAGAAAACTGTTCAAAAATACAAATTAATAATATTTGCAGAAGAATGAACACACATAAACACACTCAATGAAATAAAATAAAGATTATTGGGGAGGAAGAAGTCTTTCATAGAAAACAAAATATGGAAAAAAAGACAAGAAGTGCCGTGAAAACTAGAAGAAAAATAAAATGTAACACAAGAAAAAATACAAGGCAACAGCTGATTTCATGAGTGTCTAGAAATAGGATAAATATTGTAGCTACTGAAATCTGAGATAATCCTGAACCTGACTCCATAAATTTTCCAGCTTGATTTAGGAAAATGTTTTTAAATGGTGTTTAGAAAACATACTCAATCAATGCAAGGCATACAGTCTTGAGTTACCTTGCAGTTATGGAGGAATAATAACAAGCATCCAAAGTGGCAAGTTACTGCAGCCTGTTCATTCCCATCCTACAGTCCCTGACAGGTGTAAGGCAGCTGTGGGGTAGTGGGGATGGATCCAGACCTGGGCATGAGGCACCTCCCTGGGGTCAGGGATGGGCTGAGGCTGGACCAGGTTGTCCACTCATGAGGGATCTGGATCAGCAGGGCCTGCAGCCCAACGGGACTCCCAAGGTTTTCCCAGGCCCTTAGCAATGGCTTGGAAAACAAGACTTGCTTCTCCATTGTGTCTCCCCACACACAAAAGTGATTGCCTATGTAGGTTGGGCACAGAGCAGGTGATAGCATTAGAGAGAAGAGATGGTCCATGATCCTTGCAGAAGACAGACTGAAGAGGAGGTTCCATGCTCCTGGAACAAAACTAAAAGCGGGTCCCAGAAGCAGAAAAGTCAGAAAGAGAAAGCTCGTGAAACCCCCAAATCTGAGCTCACAGATCAAAACATTACTAACTCCACTCTGTCCATTCCCTCAGCAAAGTCATCATACAAAATTTTGTAGCCCTTCTATGAACAGCACAACCAGAACCCTCATAACTGTCCCAAATCTCCCTTCCTTACACAGTCTCCTTTACCTGCTCCAAAACTTCTCACCCACCACTGCAAGACTGAGTCATTATGCTGCTGAGAAACTTTGAGCCAGCTCTGGGACCAGGTCCAGCAGCAGTGCAGCTGCTCTCACACGATGCTAAACCTGAATCATTAAGCTCTGCCAGACATGAGCCACAAGGGTATCTCAGCACACAGATCCCCAGTGCTCCTGCTTGTCAGAGAGTTTATTAGACCAGGCAAAGTGCCAGACCTTGGCAGACCCGTGGGTCTGTGTGGTGTGAAGCTTCAAGGTGTGGGAATACTTCATGCTTTTCCAGGTTTTCCATTAACTGAGGTTAAACTGAATTTACCAAAGGGGTGATTGATCCCTAGGTTTTTTTCCCTTTCTGTTATTTTCTCTACAAACAAGTTGACTTAACCTATTATAACTCTTTCTGTAACAGGTTATAACACAGAATTCATGGATTATCACTGAAAAGTTTTGTGTCAGTCTTTCCACCCACTGCTCTGGTATCTGATTCAGTCACACTTTTGATCAAAGTGGTAGCCTAGCTGGCATCTCCAGTTCAAACTGCTGCACCTACATAAGCAATTCAGTTCTTTGAAAATCACTTTGAGACTTCTGAAGCAATCCATGTGATGGATCCAGTGAGCAAATCTCCTTCTGTCAACCTGGTGCCCAGTCTCCAAGTACACTCCAAAAAACAAGAGCCTGTGTCAGGTTAATGACTTGTACAGGTATGGTAGAGTAAATACTTAGGTTATCAAGCTGTGGTGGTCCTCAAGCCTTTTATTCAATTTCCATATCAGCCCAGTCAGATATTATTTGAAGTAATTTGGTTGTAATACGCCCAGATCCAAGGGAAAACTGTATTCATCAGAGAATGAGTTGTCAGTTTGCTTTCAGAAGTTAGTAGAAGTCTTTAAACTCAGACGATAAACACAAAAGATGTTTTGTTTCCTCCAACAGATAGAAAAGTGGAGGGCAAACTCAAAATATAATCTGAAGTTACATAAATAATAAATACAACAGATATTACATACTTCTGTGTTATGTCAGAGAAAGAGTATATGAGAAACAGTGAGCCGTTAACCCCTGGAAAGACTAAGGAAACTATATATGTCATTGATTTCATGAACCAGGTTTAATTAAAAAGAATACAGCTTGCCTAGGATTTGAGTATGGATTCATACATTTTGCTTTACCTTGAGTGCTAGAAGCTAAACTGACACATCTTTGGAAAAGGAGGCAGTGGCCGCATGTCCACCTGGTGAAAGAATGAAGGTCTGCTGGATAACAGTGTTCTTGTGTTCAGTGATCTCACCCTTCTGCAGTCACAAAATACACACCTCTTTATAGTTTCTAGATCTTCCCTTTCATGTTCCCACCAAAAGCATATGGTTGACAGTAAGTAGCATTATCACCATAGAAATAGAATTTCTCAATATTCAGTGCAAAAAGCATTTCAGTAAGATTACTCAGTCATTACGGTAACGCTTGTCATGAGGTTCAAAGTACATCAACTTAGTCTGGAAAAGTGACTTTACCACTCTTGTGTATAAAAAACTATTACATTTTCTTTTTGTTGATATTTTTAAAAAACTCCAATCCCTAACTTTTAGAAACTTAGCACTTTTTCTCTCACTGAAGTTTTATATTACATTTATCGCCATGGTATCCAAACACAAAAGACTTTAAAGCCCTCTAGGAGCTTTCAGTGTTCTGCAGAGAACAAAATGGATGACTTGCAAATAAAGGAAGGGCAAGAACCCCGACACTAATGATGGCACCAGGGAAAGGCGGGATTTCAGGGCAGTGTATGAGAAGACAGACCTTTCTGTGTGCCAGTTTTTCCACCTGCATAAAGAACTTATAGACCACAACCATGTTTCTAGAGTGCTTTGAGCTTTACAGAGAAGAATTATTATGAAAACAGAGAAATTATTAGCCTACCAATAAGAAGACAATGACAGGAAAAAGGCATAAGAGCCCTTCTTTGTTGAGCTTGAGCTGAGTTTCAGGCTTTTATAGTACTGCTCATTGTGACTTTCCAGGCATCTACTCTCACTTTTTCTCTCATTTTTACTATTTACATTGAATTAACTGCTGCTGGCCTTTACATCAGACAAAACAACAAATCAAACTGCATTTTCTATCTCAGTTTTTTCCTGAGCATTATACTTTGGATGACTACTGACTACTGGGTACAGAACAGAGTTCCAACTTTTCACTGACCACTTTATATTCTCTGACTCACTCCCTAATAACTGTCTTCCCAAAACCAATATGACACTGCAAGATAGTCCAGAAAGCAGACTTTCCCAAACACTTCAGGGGAAGCATATTAAAAAGCTTTTGCATGCCAGGGAAAAAATAAAGAGTTATAAATAAAAGAGGAGGAAATGTGACTACTGGAAAATGTGCTGGAACTTGTCTCTCACAAAGTAACCCTTGTGGCACCCTTGCCTTTGGTGTTATAATCCAGATATCTATTTTTCAGTGGCACTATGCCATCTTCTGTGAAGTCATTAGAGGGAGAATGCTTTAAGCTATATAAATAGTGGAACATAGGACATCATTACACAGAATTATTATTATAAAAAGTGATCTTACTCTTTTAACTTAGGACATAACATAAGCTAACACCCTGTATTTTCAGAAAGCTAAGGAACATGGCAGACTGGGCAAAAATGTGATCTCTTTCTGGAAAGGAAAAAGGAAGATGAAACTTAGCAGGTAAGTAGATGGTTGCACTTTCTTTGTCCTCTCTAGGGCTACTTCCATTTACCTTTGTCTAGTTAGCTGGAGATTTCTGGCCATTTCCTATTCTCTTATTTACAAATCACGAAGCCACTTCTGTTTTCTTTTCAACTCAGATTATCTGAGGCATTCCTGCTCTGACTGACTACCAGTCACTACGTACAGTCACAAAGCAGCATCATACAAGCTTTTTTAACAACACTATCCCAAAACTGTTCCACAACAGTGACTTTCAAGAGAAAAAGAGAGTGTAATTCTAGTCTTCTGTCTTTGCTGAGACCTGTAGAAGAGTAATTACTGAATGGAACAGCTGCTGGCTGAGAAATGGAACTACAGAAGCATACGATACACTATCCATACAGCCAGCCATCATTTTACTCCAGAGATTAATTCAAATTAAGATATGGTTCTCAGGACAAACATGAGCTGGAGATCTAAAGGCAAAAAGCTTTGGCGCTTATAGAAATGATGCAATTTTTTGCTGCAGAAGTAATAAACTATGCAATGGACATGTACCTGACTTCTGGAGGAAGGACCAAAAGCATAGCAGCATGTTCTGGCCAAATAAAAAATGCAGCTAATAGGAATACACAATTCATAGCTGTGTTGTAGCTCAGAGCTTAAAAGCATTTCAGGTTAATTCTCCCTGGAATCAAAGAAGTATAATTCTTCCTTAGAAACCAGAGATCTCATATTAGTTTGGTTTTCTGCTAAGCACATACTCCTGTCATCTGATATTTTGTTATTAGTGGATCCCAGAGTTATCCTGAAAAGGTAATGGTAAATCTTTAAACCATTTTTTCTTTAATAATTAAGGGCTGATTTGTTGCAATTTGCTAATGAAAATAATAATTTAAAAAAATCTATTTTTTGTTTCCCTTACGGATTCTGCTTTATAGCTGAAATGATATCACCAATATTATTACCCCTTGTATCACAATTGTTGCTTTCCACAAAATTTGCAATCCAGTCTCTGAGATTCTGCAGTTGTCTTCCTCCAGGCGATATCTGCAATAACTGTATGTTACTATAACTCTGCATAAAATCAAAGTCAATGATAAAATGGAAAGTGGAGATGGAAGAGGAAGGAACGAGAGCAGATCAAGCATGCTAAACTGTTGATTTATTAACATACAATCCTGAAAACCTTCTCTTTAAAAAAATGGTCCAGAAGGTCTGGTTTTGATAATTTTGCCCAGAAAAGAAAACTGACATACAGGGATACATTTTCAAAGCACTGCACAAAGTTTTAACAACATGATTCCCATTGACATTAATGAGTCACATGGCTGAAATCCTGCACAATGCTTTGAAAATATACCCTACAGCCTTTTAAGCCTGCTTTAGGGAAACCGGATCACTTGCCTCCTAAGTAACCTTTTGGTTTCAAGTCCTGATTACAGCTACAGGCTCTGTTCTTCACTCACTGGAGAAAGTTTCCCCGATGTTGTGTGAGGACTGCTTTAGCAGAAGTGTTTTGTTGGTGCCCATGGAGCTCCTCCAGTGACAACCCCATTCCTCTGTGACAGGGAGGGAGTGTGGGTAGAAAGAGGAATGTGGCACAGTGGCAGCTGCCATAATTGGAAACAGCTTCCAAAATGGTTTTAATTATGATGATATTTGCCCTGGCATTTCATAGAATCATAGAATAATAGAATAATCAGGGTTGGAAAGGACCTTAAGATCACCTAGTTCCAACCCCCTGCCATGGGCAGGGACACCTCACACTAAACCATGCCACCCAAGGCTTCATCCAACCTGGACTTGAACACCACAGGGGATGGAGCATTCACAACCTCCCTGGGCAACCCATTCCAGTGCCTCACCACCCTTACAGTAAAGAACTTCTCCTTATATCCAATCTAAACTTCCCCTGTTTAAGTTTTAACTCATTACCCCTTGTCCTATCACTAGAGTCCCTAATGAAGAGTCCATCCCCAGTATCGCTATAGCCCCCTAGGGCTATTATTGTATTAATTTACTGTAGCCAGACTCAAGATTGCCCAGCCCTCTGTCTTAAGCTATGCTGTCACCATTGTAGTGCAAGATCTTCAGACATGTCAACATGCTCAAGAATTACGATTTTCTTTCCCCTTTTCTCTACTAAATGGTGCTACAAAAGGGAAAAAGCAGGGAAGTTTGTAGGGAAATATGGTAATTGTATCATACCAACTGCTAATTTATCCCTTCACACAGTCTCGCCTGCCTTATATCCTTAGTCCCTCATAGCACATCCTCACCACTTTCTCAGCAATAGAATGAACATTTGAATTGAAACAGTTTCCCCTCTAGTGAGAAACAGGAAGAAGTTTCCCCTCTCCTCCTGAAAAAAAAAAAAAAAGAAAAGAAAGATAAATTTATTTTGGAAAGCTTAACATCTTGAAATCAAGAAATGGAGAAAGCCAGTAACAGTAAAACTATTTGCAGAATGCCTTTGCTGATGTTAATTAAACTGAATGCTATTTAAATCCTCTCAGACATAAGGAGAGGATCTTGCAAACCTTTGAAATGTTAGACCTGGACAATCCATAGACACTAGAAGAGCGTGGGTTTTGTTAAGCCTGAAAACATTTGGTCATGCAAAAACTGTAAATACTTCAGATGTATATCAAAAGATGACGTAGTTAATGACTAAAAGGGATGCAGACTTTGGCTAAGCTCCATGGCCAAAGTACAGAGCATTTTTTTGTGAGCTGCTTAGTTAGATGGCTTAGCAGACCAGCAGAGAATGCAGATAAGCAATATTGTCCCTGCACAGGACATGGGCATCTTTCAAAGGCTGTCCCAGGATTAATTTCTGTGAAAGGCATAGGTTGGGTTAAGGCAAGAAGCAAATGGAGTTTTGTATTTTTGCTGTATTCTCTTGCCAGAAGATGGCTGACCAGTGCTGTTCATGTATTAGAAGCCTTTTTTCTTTATTACAAATAATAACATTAAGCTTGCATTAATCATAGGAAAAAAAATACAAAATTGGTAGGTAACACTGATGACATCTTTCTGTATATGAACTGTAAATTTATACTTTGAAGATGGATTAATTTTGCTATACTTATGTTATCTAGATATGCATACATAGTTTAAAAGTACAGCACTACTCTTCCTAAATGCACATGAGGCAATTAGAAAAAGTAATTTATGCTGACTCCCAATCCACAACTAATGCAGCATAATGCAACTTAGCTTAGCTCTCAATAGGCATGTTATCTTGCATCTGCTGAGGTATTTGTAGGACAAACAGGAACAATCACTCAAACTCAACTGGGACTTGATAATGGGTTACCTTGGCCATATGTTGAGGAATTGGAGAATAAATAGCAAGGCATGTGCACAATAGAGTGGACATTAGTAACAACCATTCAGTCCTGCTTCTTTGTCTCCCAGCATAAGTTGCACAGATAAAGTAATAACACATAATTTTTACAGGGCAGTGGCATTTGCTTGCATTGCAAGTGTTAACTCTTCTTGTGTGAACTTGTTTTAATAAACTGCAATTAATACCAAGTGGTAATGTACAAATTAAAGCACTACTTTCTTCCACAAGTGTATTTTTTCCTCTCTATTTTATTTTTGGATGAGTCTGGTTTTGTTTGCTTAATAACACTCAGTGGCATATGTTCTGACATATAAGATTATGAAGGTATGCATCATTACCAGGAGACGTATTTAAAACTCAAACAATAACAACAAAAAAGGCTACTTTCTTTTTTTAGAAAAAGTTCTATAATGTAACAGTCAGACTATTTCTTAGTTTCCATGTTGGCAATGCCATTTCCCCCAGCAAGCTGCAGTCAGCAAAATGCAAGGCAGATCAGGAGACCAGTGACGAGACTTGGAACAATGCATGAAGTTACCCCATTTAACTGTCAATTACTGCCTTTCAGCAGAAGGCTACTGCTTCCCGAGACATGGGACCTGACAGAACAAATACAGTCTTCTCACTGGAGAGTAAAGCACATTAATTTTGGTCATCATCAGTGGAGGAGACCATGAAATTCTTACAAGTTCTGTTTCTGCTTGCAAATAAGCTTCATCTAAGGTAGCAGTGCCTATCAGTTTTAATAGCAACTTTATAGCAGTACTGTGTTTAAGACTGATGTGGCATAAACATATTTACAAAATAAGTTAAATATTTCATCTGTGATATCATTTCCTTTAAGATTTCTCTGATTTTTGTCATGTTTTGGCAAAACCTGAATGTGAAATATTTCTTCCTGCTTTAGATTTTTTTTTAATTCAGTATTCTAGGTTGAGTTCAAGGAATAAACAAAGGAGAAAATTAAAGACAAAAGAAATACACTGCTGGCTTCAGGCTTGTAAATGCAAGCACACACAAAACCAGATTCACTACCTAGCTTTACACAGAAGACACAGCCACAAAACAGATTTTGCAGATCATTTGTTTTAATACTTTGGGGAGAGTCAAGGACTGAGCCCAAAGTCTTAATTTGGAAACAATTCCACCAACTTGTGTAACAAAATGTTTGATTTAGATGGTTGAAGAACAGGAAGAAAATCTTCAGAATGATGGGTGTTCCTAAGATGCATTCATTCTGCCTGGTTTGAAATAGCATAGCAAACTTAATAAGCTGTTAAAAGTAGTAAGGACATCATATTTGTCACATGGTTGAGAAAGCAGAAAGAACACAACAAGCTCTGACTTTATCACCTGAAGAAAGTTGCAACACATATTCCTGGTGAGTAATCTTCATGCCCCTTTCCAGCAGCATTGACATGTAACAGTGTAATTCTCTCATTTCAAGACTCACTTAAACTACAACCAAAGAACAGTAGATGGAATCAGGAGAACTGGCCACTGAGTAAGGCCTCCCATTGTAGAATTCCATTAAAAAAGTTGTGCCCAAGGACTAATACAAAGATGTATTAATACCAAATATAATGCAAAGATGATTAATACCAAATCTGTTAGTGCAAATCAAGATACAGAAGTACTAACAGTTGAAATCAAGTTGAAATCAAGATACAGAACTACTAATAGTTGAAAGTAATAGCACACAGCAAACAAAGAAAATTCACACAACTCCAGAGATCTCCAGTCCTGAGCTTTATCTTGCTCTTCTAAAATACTCAGAAATGAAAAGAGTGTGCTATTTTGTCTTTCCTGCTTGGAGTACCCTGCAGTCAAACACTGGTTCCCAGATCCCTTACAAATCCTTGGGAAAAGGAAATTCCTGTGGGTACCAGACACCATCTCTGTGCCAAATGAATGTCCAGCATATTACATGCACAAAGCAACTGCAGTGAGCAAGTAAAGGCTGACACTGATACCCACAGCTGTGCTGACTTTAGATATCCATGTCCTTGCACACATCCTAAACCTGTGCAAGGGCTTGAACTTTTTCATGAAGCTGAAATGTGTTGTACCTGGCAAATTTTCCACTGCTTTGGGTAGTAGCTTCATCTGAAACATTTTATTAAGCGTCTGTGCTTACCAGTCCTTCTAACAAAAGGTGCAGCCATGGGTGGACACCAGCTCATTCAATTTGACCCAAGCCTGTCCAACTCTTAAGTCCACTATAAATCATTTGCAATACAAATAATCTATGGTTTAATCAAACCTTTTGTCATTGCCCATCTACCATAACCTGTGGCCCACCCAGATTTCTGTTCCTAGCTAGGCAACTGTTTCCAATGGCAAAGTTACAGCATTATAAAGTACTGAATAACACATTTCACTTGTCTCAGGTGATTTATGACACTAATACTTTTGAATCCCTCTTCTCAAAAATAGTGGAAATTGAAACTTTTTACTTTATTTTTCTACCAGATTTAACAACACTAATATGTTCAAAGAATATCTGAACTGGTAAATAAACTATTCAGAACAGCACGCATTTTTGGTTCAGGATATAAACCTTTAATTAAAGTAGAAAGAAGACAGATAACTGTGTAGGTCCTGCCTGATTAGATGCAGATATCACTTAATGATTATGATAAAACAAGGGCTATCTTATGGGAGGTTGGGAAGAGAAAACAGTGGTCATTATCCGCTGAGTGAGATTTCAAGGACATGCAAACCATTAATTTTTCCTGCAACACCAAATGTAAACAGAGCAATATTTTTTGACATATTAAATGGGTATCTGAATGCTTTTTTTCTACAGTCTAAAGCAGTGCTTCAGAGCTATACATAAGCAAAGAGAAGGAGAAAGAGCACACAAGTAACCTGAGAAACCCGAGGAAGGTTTGCCTTTGGTTTGATCCCCTCCATGCAGAAGGGAGTTCAGCAGTATGTCTCACAGAAACACTCATGAAACAACATACTGTCAGATGTAGACAAGAGCTGGCTCCATTGTTGCCTTCTGCTAAGGCGTGATGACCTGGTTCAGGAATGGCGTGGTGGCCAGCCCTAGGCCACGTGGCCCATCTGCACACAGACACCAATGTGGTGGATGGCAAAAAGGGATTTATTGGTGGATAGCACAGCCTTATATGGCTTGGGTTTACAGCATCACTTCCTGCTTACGTCATAAGCCAAATGCTATTAGATGTCGGTAAGGCTAGCATGCTATTGGCTATCCGGGAGAGCAGCCCTATCTTCCCGTACATCGCGAGATCTTCCGGCCGCCAAGCCCTGACTACCACACTCCATAACTTCAATAAGTGTTCCAAACACAATGAAGATCCAATCCTTATTCGCTGTAAAAACATAAAATAAAAGACATTTCCTGCCCTAAAAAAGGTCACCAATTAAGAAGACAAGACAGACAAAAGCTTGGGCAAGAATAATGTTTATGTTTCCCTAATACAGTTGGAAACTTCAGCAAAAACTGATGGAATCCGTTGTAGTCCTAAAACACTATTCACATTACAGCCTATACCAGGTCAAAACTTTAAAGTAGCTTTCTTGGGTTTGGCATACAATGCTTAAATATTGTGGTGTACAACACTTAAATCAGAAATGTCACCTACTGAATGTCTATTCATAGACTCAAAAGGATTACGGAAGTGAAGTTCATGCTGTCATTCTCAACAGTCATGACTGATTGAGATAATTTAAAGTCAGCTCAAATAAGTAAATCTAAGCTGCAACTACACCTCCGGACAGAAGTGTACCTATTCTCAGTGACTTACCTAGTGTAGGAAATAAAGAGACTGCAATAAAGGGTTGAGAGAGGATGCCTGGATCACAGGAATGGAGCGGAGCAGAGGGATCAGAGTCCAGGAGCCTCCCCCCAGAGTGACAGGAGCCAGTGAGGAGGAAGCCTCAAGTCCTTGACAGGACTTGCCCAGGAGCTGGCAGCTCAGCTCACACGGTCAGCTGACTCACCGGGGGCGGAGCCAGGAGGCTCGGCGGCAGCTGAGAGTGTTTAAAAACCTGCCCAGGGAGCGCGGCGAATAGAGTGGGTCGAGGTGGTTCGCGCAGCAGTTCGGGCGGGCTGGCCGCCTGTGCAGGAGCACTCGCCTGGAGCGAAGGAGGAGGAAGGACTGCTTGCTTGTGTGAAGAGACATAGACGGACCGATCGACCAGCTAAATCATGGTCACAACGCAATCAACAGCTGCTGTGAGGAGTAACATGGGTACCCAGACTGAGCCTGCCTGCAGACATACGGTAGTGGAGGTCTCTGGCTGCAGAGAATGCCTGAGCCTGGCACTTGTACTGGAGGGAGCCAGTGACACCGCTTGCGTGCGGTGTAAGCAAGTAACTGATGTGCTCAGGCAGGTGGTGGAACTGAAGGAGGAGGTAGAAAGGCTGAGAGCCATCAGAGAATGTGAAAATTAAATAGATTGGTGGAGCCATACCCTAAGGCAAAAGCAGAGGGAAGTGGTTGAACAGGTGATGGATCCCCATCCCTCCTACCATCGAGCTGAAGGAGCAAACTTAAGGGACGGGAAGGTATGGAAGGAGGTTCCTCCTCGGAGAGGTAAGTGAAAACCCTCACAATCCCTTCCTCCCTCCCAGTTGCCCTTGAATAACAGGTACGAAGTCTTGGAAGTACAGGACCAGGTAAATGGAGATGGAGAGGTAGCTCTATCTAGTGAGTCACCTAGGGCTTGTCACTCACCTCCATGCCTTAGAATTTCCTCAACCAAGAAGAAAAGAAGAGTAAATGTGGTGGGTGACTCCCTTCTGAGGGGAACAGAAGGGCCCATTTGTTGACCAGATCAGTCCCACAGGGAGGTCTGCTGCCTTCCTGGGGCTCAGATGAGAGATGTTAAAAGGAAACTCTCTGATCTGGTGCAGCCCTCTGACTGCTATCTGCTGCTGGTTTTTCAGGTTGGCAGTGATGAAATTATTACAAGGGGTGCAAGAGCAACGAAGAGAGACTTCAGGGCTCTGGGGCTGCTGGTTAGAGGGTCTGGAGCACAAGTGGTGTTTGCCTCCATACCTGTTATGAGCAAGGATGAAGGGATAAATAGGAAGAGTGTAAGGATTAACGTATGGCTATGTGACTGGTGCCAAAAGCAGGGTTTTGGCTTTTTCGATCATAGGCTGCTACATGAGACACCTGGCTTGCTGGTGGCAGGTGGGATACAGCAGTGCCAGAGAGGGAAAAGGTTTTTGGGGTAGGAGTTAGCGGGGCTCATTGACAGGGCTTTAAACTAGATATAAAGGGGGAAGAGGAGATAACTGGGCCTATTAGGGACAAGCCCAAGAGAAACAAGCTGGGGCTTGCAGGATGGCAGACTAGGGATGACTCGCAAGCTATTGTTTCATTTGAGGGATTGGATCATTGTTTAGACACTGTCCCAGAGGGGAAAAAGGGTACTAGCGCAAGAGTTAGCAGAGCTCACTCACAGAGCTTTAGGTTAGATTCAAAGTGGGAGGGGGCTGTAGCTGGGTTTGAGCTAGTGGGGCGTTGTTCTAGTATTAATGTAGACCAGAAGGCCTCCTGCTTCCCAAGGCTGCCATTAGCGTGCTCTGCTTGCTCCCTGAAATGCCTGTACACCAATGCACGCAGCATGGAGAATAAACAGGAGGAGTTAGAAGTTTGTGTGCGGTCTAAAGGTTATGATCTGGTGGCAATTACAGAGACATGATGTGACAGCTCGCATGACTGGAATGTGGTCATGGATGGCTATGTCCTTTTTAGGAAAGATAGGTCAGCAAAGCGAGGTGGTGGAGTTGCTCTTTATGTGAGAGAGCAACTAGAATGTGTTGAGTTCTGTTCAGGAGCAGATGAGGAGCAAGTGGAAAGTCTGTGGGTACAAATTAAGTGGCAGGCTGGTACGGGTGATACAGTTGTGGGGGTCTATCAGAGACCTCCTGATCAGGATGAAGGAGTTGATGAGGCTTTCTATAGGCAACTGAAAGCAGCCTCACGACTGCATGCCTTGGTCCTCGTGGGGGATCTTAACTACCCCGATATTTGCTGGAAGACTTACATGGCCAATCATTCACAGTCTAGGAGGTTTCTCAGGTGCATTGATGATAACTTCTTAAAGCAAATGGTGGACAAACCAACTAGGAGAGGAGTGCTGCTGGATCTAGTGCTCACCAACAAGGAGGGTCTGGTTGAAGTGGTGATGGTCAATGGCAGCCTTGGCTGCAGTGACCATGAGTTGGTGGAGTTTAGGATCCTGTGTGGGAGGAATAGAATACCTAGCAAGGCTGCAATTCTGGATTTCCAAAGGGCCAACTTTGGTCTCTTCAATCAACTGCTAAGGGAAGTCTCATGGGAAAGGGTACTAGGTGGTAAAGGGGCACAAGGTAGTTGGTCAGCATTCAAGGACTGCTTCTTCCAAGCTCAGGAACGGAGCTTCCCAATGGGTAGGAAATCAAGTAAGGGAGCCAGGAGACTGGCATGGTTGAACAAGGAACTGCTGGGCAAACTCAGGTGGAAAAAGAGAATCTATGGACTATGGAAGGAGGGTCTGGCCACTTGGGAGGAATATAGGACAGTTGTTACAGGATGTAGGGAGGCAATTAGGACAGCTAAGGCCTCCTTGGAACTAAATCTTGTGAGTCGGGTTAAGGATAATGAAAAGGCTTCTTCAAATACATAGTGGGTAAAACGAACACAAGAGGCAATATAGGCCCACTGCTGAATGAGGTGAGTGCCCTGGAGACAGAGAATATAAAGAAGGCGGAGGTGCTGAATGCCTTCTTTTCCTCTGTCTTTACTGCTGCAGACTCTCCCTGGGTGCCCCAAATTCCTAGAGCCCCAGAAGGAGTCAGGATAAAGGAGGAGTTTGCTTTGGTAGATGAGGATTGGGTTAGGGATCAGTTAAGCAATCTGGACATCTATAAATCGATGGGTCTGGATGGAATACACCCACGGGTGCTGAGGGAGCTGGTGGAGGTCATTGCTAGGCTGCTCTCCATCATCATCTTTGGTAAGCTGTGGGAAATGGGAGAGGTGCCTGAGGGCTGGAGGATGGCAAATGTCACACCAGTCTATAAGAAGGCCAAGAAGGAGGACCCGGGTAATTATAGACCGGTCAGCCTTACCTCCATCTCTGGTAAGGTGATGGAACAACTTGTTCTTGACACCATCTCTAGACATATCAAGGAGAAGGGTGTCATTAAGAGCAGCCAACATGGTTTTACCAAGGGGAGGTCATATTTGACCAACCTTATAGCCTTCTATGAGGAGGTAACCAGGTGGTTGGATGATGGGAGAGCAGTGGATGTGGGTTTTCTTAATTTCAGTAAGGCATTTGATACTGTCTCCCACAGCATCCTCATAGATGAGCTAAGGAAGTGTG
>NDXB01005722.1:274943-292021 GCA_002631895.1 Agapornis roseicollis | reverse complement strand
TTTTTGTTTTTTTTGGGTTTTTTTTTTGTAAAGTTTTTTTTTGGTTTTTTTTTTTTTTTTTTTTTTTAGAGGCTTTTCTATGAATTTATTTGACAATCTCATCTTCCAGGTTTGTTGCCAAAGGCCAAAGCTGTACTACAGTCTTCAGTGACAATCAGCATCAATCTTTGTGAGAAAGAATGCTAAAATATATTCCTATTACTTCAGCCACTGATGAAGTTCCATTTCTAATTACTAAATGTAGGTGGATGTGTCTCTGATAGCTGTTTAAAAGGGAAATGAATCATAAAAATATCATGGAATTGAGACAAAGGCATCTGCTGTCTTTAAAATATACCTTCTTTTACTTTAATCAGGACAGAATGTTTTTACACTGTTCCATAAAATGAAAGATTTTAAAAAATGTTGTATCATGCTAAGTAAATATTATGAATTTAATATACTCTTGAGTATAATAAATATTTAACATGTGTTGAGATGATAAATATGGGTTACTGACTGACTATAAGTTCTTGTTTTGAGTCAGGTTTGAGTATTTCTCATACAACAGGGAAGCTATTCCACTGTATAATTAATTCCATATTTCACAGAAAATTAAAAAAACCTCATTCTCATCTTCATGAATCTTCATATCTTTGACTTTTGATTATGTTTAAAATCTTGCTTCCATTTCAACCTTCACTAACGCCTGTGCTTTATTTCTTCCATACTTAATTGTACCTCTTCTTTCTGCTCCTTAATATTGCAGCATTGATTGTAAGTTTCTCTGACACCATTGCTATGTTTGGAAGCAGTAGCTTCTCCTCTGAAACCAAGTGGCCACATTAGAACAGATCTGAAGTAAAACCATCCCCACTTGCTACTATTTGTACAGGAAGTTCAGTCTTTATTAAAAAAAAAAATCTAAAAGGTGACCTAGTTAAATAAAGTTGGGTGGTATTTTTTAATATTTTCTTTTAAATTTAATTTGTAAGCCTCTTGACTGCAAAAAAGATTATCTCATTTTGATTGTGTGTCAAACATGATGTATTTCTATGTCTCTGTGCAGGCCTGATTAAGGAAGTTCAATCTATATAATGTAGGAGAGACGTTTAAAAATGTCTGATTAGCATCTGAAAGTACTTTCGTAGGAACCAGATTTCAAATAGAAGAGTGCTGTATATCAGATAGAGATATAACATTATCTAATAACTTGTAATGAAACCCACACAAATTTAGGTTAATATGTCTTTTTCTCTAGGAAGAACAATGAAGTGTTGGAGTAATTTGTACAAGATATGGTGAAATCTCTATCTCTTTGTTTGGACATCTTTGTGAAAGATGTTTTGAGCTACTTTAAACTTGTAGTTACTTGCTTGAAGAATGATGGTCTGGAATAGCAACTGGGTGAACCTTTGCATTTATTAATCTGCCAAACAGTCCTGTAAAAAAAAAAAAAAAAAAAAAAAAAAAAAAAAAAAAAAAAAAAAAAAATCAGATGGCAATGTTAGGAAGTCTCGTAAGATATTTGATGTTTAAGTGGAATTTTAATCTGTGCCAGAACACAAGAGGGCTGGGTAGATGTAAAGCGTCCATGTTCTCTCCAGTTAGCAGGAAGTGTTTGATTTTCTGGAAGGAGTTTGAAATCAGTGTTCTGTTATTTTCTGTTACTGCTGTAGCAATGCTTTTGGCACACAAAGTGTAGTCAGTATTAGAGAAGATATGATTCAGACCTTAAGACTCATCCTATGCTTTTTCCACAACTATTGTAATCTATTAAAAATGTTTCTAAAGGGCACACGAAATGTTGAAATAAATTCTTAAAAAAAAATGCCAAACAAAACCTGCTGTGCTCCAGAAGCCTACAGAATATTTTTACACCAAATGTTATTCAAGCTCTGAAACCAGGTTGAAAGACATGCTTAAGACTATGCTTAAAGGAGAGAATATGTCATAAGAATAAAGCCTCTGTTAAAACATAATCAAGGGAACACTGGTTAAGCTGCAGTTCTTCTCAGAAACTGTTTACATGGCTGTACTAAAAATGCTGAGTTTGGAATAGGCTTAGCAACTGTGTGTTTGAGAGGTAAGGATGGACACCAAAGCTGCCTAAGGAAAAAAGAGTTCATAATAGTTAAGCAAAATTTTTTCTACCATTACTGACTCAATTGTGGAAATAATATTTAAAAGATAACTTTAAAAGTTTTTAATTCAAATGATAAGTCATAAGACTGAATTTTATGTTAGCAGAACAGTAGTGTTTTTGTTAAAATCCAAGTTCTCTTTTCAAGAATCACATTGACACACATTCTTGCAAGAGCCTCTTGATGAGTTTTGTTCTTTTTGGATGGCATAAGTTGTGGGATGGCTTCCGTTAGATGTGTCATTAGTTCTCAGAATAGCTGGTTTTGATTTAACATGGGTTTTGCTATTGACCTGTATTTAGTCTTTCTTGGTCACCTCTTTTAAGCAAGTGTCAGATACAGTACCTCCATAGGGACACACTAAGCATTTCCTGTCTTTAGACTGGAACTGTAAACTGCTGTAGCCCCATGTTTTCTTTTACCCTCTTCCCTCATTCTAAAAACACCACCTGGTTTGACTTTAAGACAGATAACCCAGACAACAGTAACTAGAAGTGATGTTGACAGCTTTTCTATCACAGTCTAATATTTATTATATAGCATACAGAGTTCTTGACGTATCATGCATAAACTAAGCTGAAATCCGAGTTCATGCTGAAAAGCTTTGTTCGACAAATTCATGTCAGTGTGGAAGTAAAATGAATTAGTCTGAGCTGTAGCAACAATTTTAGCTGACTAAAAATGAGAAAATTTTTCATAATGCAAAAACTTATTTAGCTACTCGATTTTTCTTAACATTTTAATTTAAACTTTAAAATAACCCTTTGGGCTGAGTGTAAGTATCAGAAATTTCAGCCAGACAGTGAAATTTTCAAAACTAAAAGGTAGTTTTAGGAGTTACTGCTGTAGAAGATTAACTGTGACTCTCTACTATAATTACCTTTCTTAGAAGAGACTGCAGCACTTCTGTTTTGGAATGTATATACACTTTGAAGTTATATCTCAATTAAGGCAAATTCTTTGCTGCTTCGCTGTTTGTCTCTGGCTGAACAGCAAATAGAGGATGGACTGCCCTGATTTTTAGAATGAAGGCTATTCAAATCTATGTGTTAGGGTTTATTTTTGAAGGAAAATATTTAGTTTCTTAACCATAAGTATATACTTTCAATTCCCAGCTATATAATCTGGTATTTGCCTTTGCTGGTTTTACATATTTCACTGCATTCTGGATACACCAAGTAATCCAGATGGTTATAAAAGCTTAATGTTATTCCTGATCTTTATCATGCTTGTAATTTTTATCAATTTCATAGTAACTAAAAGGAAAAGCTAAGAAACCTTTGACGTATGAATATAAGAGTGTGCATAGCAACATATTTTAATTATAATTAGTCATAGTTATTAGCCAATTTCCTAAATATAAACATGAAGCAGTTAATGCAATTTCATTTTAATATATTGTGGTCCTCAAAATGGAGGGAGTGTGCGTGTGGATGAAGCAGAATCTTCATGAATACTTGAATATTTTCTAACAAGGCAAATAAATAATAAAGACATGGAGTATAACAATGAGAATGAAAAAAAGTTTTAAGTATAGGAATAATGCATGTTGACTTTATCAAATGTTTTGCTAACAGTGTTGTTGTTAGCAGTTTGCTAATGTGTTTAATCAGATTCATATGAAAATAGTTAGGAACATCTGTTCTTGGCATGTCAAAACCATAAAGCAGGATCGGTTGCATCTTAAACATTTATATAAACTTCCTCTGAGAACCATGATCTGCATCAACACATTGAATAAAGCTTTAACTAACTTTTCACTTCTTAAAGAGAAAAAAGACCATGAAATATGAGTAATGTTTTTGAAAAGTGTCTTCTTCAGGCCTGTCATTGTAACCTGCTGTGGCCCCTGCAAGACAAGTGGTTGAGTCTTTTATCATGTGCATATATTTCATACAATCTATATGTCTGGCAGCTCATACATTCTGAACAAGCATATACAAAGTCTCTAAACAGTTTTTTTCTGATCTCAAAGGGATTAATATCACATGATGGGGCAATTCCTTAGTTTCATCTAGGAAAACTTAAGTTATTTTGTAACAATGGATCATGAATGATTTTTTGGAAGTTCCCAGTCACTGTCTCTATAGCACTTATGCAGCAAAAGAAATAGGCTTTTGCTTTAATATTCCTTTCCCTGTAAATGACTTCATGGTCACACACAGCTTAAAAAAAACCCCACAGTTTTATACAGGAATAATAATTTTCAAAGTTTTTGGTTGAGAGCTTCCCTGAATGCTGATATGGGGAAAGATACTTGGAAAATGTTTGTACAGATTTCTTGAGCTTTCTGTAGGCTACAATTATCTCTGTAGGTGGAGAAGCAGGCTATATTTGTTCATGCTCAATAGTCTTTCTTACACTAGGTATGTTTTACTAATTTAACATTCTAAGTATTTAATTGTCTTTATAATGGTTCAATCAGCCATATGCCTGAGAGGTTATACTGAGAACTTGTTTGATCCCCAGCCAATGTTTACTTTCAGATTGTAATGAGCAGTTAGCAAAGTACTCACCATCTGTTCAAGAGAAAAGAGAACACTACTTTGACTGAGTGGACAAGTGGGAAAATAATTTAGAAAGCCAATTATTAGTTAATGTAAGTAGATAATGGGTGAAATTTTGTTATGAAAGAACTGAGAGAAAGCAAAAATCTTACTGCTGTACAGACCAGTCCTGTGTATTACTATAGGCAGAGTAGCAGCTGACTAGAAAATAAACCAGTAGAAAAGATCCTGGAGCTTCCACTGCATAGAAAGTCTGAATAAGTACTGGGGGAAAAAAAAGTCATCTGATTAGATATATGGATTTATGTGGTTGTTGTTTTTTTTTTTTTTTTTCTACAAAGGTGATAAAATGTTGGAAAATGTTGCCCAGGGAGGCCTGACTACCCATTCTTGGTAGTCAGAAGCTGATTTAACTTGGTCCTGTTCCTAACAGAAGTGTGATGAGCTGATGACCAAAGGTCCTGTTCAACCTGAATTATACTCCAATTCTGTATTTTAGTTATGTGATATCATCCCTCCAAATTATATGACTGTGTACAACTGAACCACTGAAATGGCTATTTGTTTTGAGTGAAGTGAACCCAATATCTTATTCCTTTAGTGCTGCTCTGGTCTTCATTATTCCTTGAAACTGAAATGTACTGAAAAAAGTAATGTGAGATTCTGTGGTAAAAACTATGTTCTTGTTCCATGTTGGAAGTAGGAGAATGAGATATTTGTCTTATCTGATGTTCAATTTGAGAGTTTAGAGCTTAAGTTAGAAGTCCATTCTCCATAGGGTTCTTCTATTGTCAGTGACAAATAAATTGAAGAACCTAAGATAACTGATCTGAATCATTTGTTAGAAGAACTTATTTCACTTTAACTATATACTGAGCATAAGGGAACTAGCATATGCCTACAGTTATATGATGCAAATAGCTCCTCTTTTTGATCTCTGAGAACTTTCATATGCTTTTTATAGTGAGGACAAAAATATAGCAGTGTTTTTTGGCTAGTACTGAAGTAATTTCAATTGGTCTTAAAATATGTGTTTTGCAGTATAAAGCACCATAGATATATCATCAGATGCCTTATTTACCCATCATAAAAAGTGTGAATACTTATGTTTCTAAAGCCAAATTCAGTCTAAATTCAGATGCTATGTTTCTGGCTTTCTTGTATATTGTAGGCTTCTGCATACCTATTCAATGATAATTCTGCTATTCCATCACTATGTTTCTTAATAAAAATTTCTTAGAAAAGCTTTTAAAGATCATGTTTTGACCCCTTAGTTATGCATCATCGAAGTGCTTATATGCTTATATTTTGGTGTTTGCAAAATCTAATTCATAAAGTATATGCAAGAACTGCAGAAATGTTTGCATGTCATAGAATCATAGAATAGTTAGGGTTGGAAAGGACCTTAAGATCATCTAGTTCCAACCCCTTTTGTAAGCAGGGACACCTCACACTAAACCATGTCACCCAATGCTTCATCCAACCTGGCCTTGAACACTGACAGGGATGGAGCAATCACAACTTCCCTGGGCAACCCATTCCAGTGCCTCACCACCCTAACAGGAAAGAATTTCTTCCTTATATCCAATCTAAATCTCTCCTGTTTAAGTTTGAACCCGTTACCCCTTGTTCTGTCACTACAGTCCCTAATGAAGAGCCTCTCCCCAGCATCCCTATAGGCCCCCTTCAGATACTGGAAGGCCTCCACACAGACTTTTCCAGGCTGAACAGCCCCAACTTTCCCAGTCTGTCTTCGTATGGGAGATGCTCCAGTCCCCTGATCATCCTCGTGGCCCTCCTCTGGACTTCTTCCAACAGCTCCATGTCTTTTTTATGCTGAGGACACCAGAACTGCACACAAGAGCAGTGTAGAGGGGCAGGATCACCTCCTTCAACCTGCTGGTCACGTTCCTTTTGATGCAGCCCAGGATATGGCTGGCTTTCTGGGCTGCAAGCACACACTGTTGGCTCATGTTCATCTTCTCATCGACCATCATGCCCAAGTCCTTCTCTGCAGGGCTGCTCTGAATCTCTTCTCTGCCCAACCTGTAGCTGTGCCTGGGATTGCTCTGACCCAGGTGTCATTAGAGATTTTCTAATTGCCTAGGGCTACAACAGTTGTTTGATATTTTATGCTGACATAATAAAACATCTTCAGGAGAATTTCCAGTGCAGCTTACTTTGGAGTTTAGGACTGCAAAGTATGTGTTCTAGCACAGAGTATCACTGTGTGTTTGTGTATTACATGGATGATCTAGGAACAGCCATAAGACCACAAGCTAGTGGAAGACGTCCAGTTATGGGAAGAATATGTCTTTTTTAGCTCCTGCTCAGAAAGGCAGTGGGTTGGAGCCCAGTATCTTGGGTTTGTTGTTTCAGTGATTTAGTTTCTGGAAATGAAACCTGCCCTATTGAAAGAGATGTTGTGTGAACTGTGATGAAGAAATCCTTCTTTTTCTGACTGATGGAGCAATTTGCTGGCTTATACACTGTTTTGTAAAACAGCAATGTGATTATTTGCTCTAAAATGCTCCATTTGAGGGCTCATAGAATAGGGTTAGCACGGAGCATATGATCCTCTTGTACTTAAGAATATTCACAAGCATACAGGCAACTTCTATTGTTTGCAAAACCTACAGGAATGCAGTGAGAAACGTTTAAAACTTAATTTCAAACCAAATTATATACATGATACACAACTGACCAAGCTGCAATGTGTAAGTCTCTTTTTTAACTGTCAGGGAGAGGTGGTGGGTCAGACTTGGTATGGAATGTTGATTTGTCTATTGCCAGCATGGTAGCAGATCATAATGACACAGGCAATAATTGTTTCTCAAATATCTCTTAAGACTTCATTTCTTTATGAGTAGAAGTTGTTTGTGGCTTCTGAAAATTTGAAGAGATATCATTCTCAAGGTCACATTCATTTCAGCTACTACAATGTAGAAAATACTCCTTTTCATAATCTCTCCCCTGTCACAATGGTTGCACAATCCCTTCTTTTTAGATTTGTACTGGACTTTCATTTTTAATCTTCTACTTTAAACTTACTCTGCATTTGACATCTCACTATTTCCATTTTGTGATTTACATTTATCTGCAGTATATTATTCTGAAGTAAACCAGTTCTGCAATCATTGGGACCACAGTCCTTACAGTTGTATCAAGTTTCTTGTTTATAAGGTACAGTCAAGACCTTCTTTTGCCCAGGAGTGAGGGGAATTGAGGAGAATAGCCACAGGCAGCTCCCAAATCCTGTCTTTTTTGTCATATTGGGAAAGTTATCTAACTAATCTGTTGGCATCCTGAACTAAGCATTGATATGTAGAGAGGAATCTATGTCAGTTGCACATCAGGTTTTCTATTAAATCTATACTGCCTCATCTTGGATTAGGCATTATTTCTGTATCTCCAGGAAAATTTTTTTTTGAAATGGGGAAATTGTCACAGAACAGAAGACTTCCTGAGAGAACTATTTCTTCATAGGCTTTAAATATTTTACAAAATTGTAAATGGCAAAACACTCATTTTTCGTGTTAAACTTTCACCTAGATTGATACTTTTTAGCCCTAAGTAAAAATTATGTTTTAAGGGAAGGTAAATTGAGCCTGGGATATCTGGGATATTTATGAGTTCTGGAGAAAGAGTATGATGACCCTGCTTGCAGCCAGTGTCTCTGGTTTCTGCAGCTCCTACTCTGACCTGAGTATTCCCACTAGACCCTTTGTCCAACAATATGCACTACCCTGCCCCTGGGGCTAGTATTGCCCTCCAAGACAACTGTATTACCAATTCTTAGGTCAACTCATGCAGTTTTCAGGAGCCTGCCAGTCTCTGGATTCCTGCAGGAATAATGCTAGGATGATGATTTCTGTAAAGATGCAATACTTTGCTGGCTGTCAGATCACTCAGAAAACTAGCTCTATAACAAGATAGAACATGTTGTTTTTTTAAAAAAACATGGATTTGCAATAATCAAACAGAAGGTCATACAAAGGGATAAAATAGCAAGAAGCAGGATGCGCATACTGAAACAATGACCTTTGTCAGTTCTTCTGCCTCAGGTAATTATTATAGCTAATTAATTAATATCTACATGAGCTCTTCAGGCACCACATGACCAGAAGTGGGAAAACTATTTTCTTGCTCACTCATCTACTCTTATCTTTAATGTGACTGCACACTGGGACCCCATGTGACAATGTAAGGACTAGGTAATTTCTTTCCCTCCTCATTAAAGTATCTTGGTTAACATACCTGTTTCATACCTCAATAAGTATACTTTGTCCTTTGGGGTACTTTCTGCTGTAACAGGCTTCTCTAGATCTGCATTAGCAAAATTATACATCCTATGACAAACATGATATACATAGCCATTGTATTAGATTCATAATGATTCTTTCTATGTATTGGATAAATACTAACCCTGATAAAACTTAATAACATTAGTGATGGACACTAAGATTGTTTCACCTTATACGTAGTTACTTTCAGCTTCCTTTCTAGAGTACTGTCCGTGTGCATATACTGAAAAGCAATGTTTCTGTTCTCACTAAACAAGTCTACCAAACACTGCCATTTTATTTTTTGATAATGTAACCATTTTTATGACTAAACTTCTGAATAAAATTTGAGCTGTCTTTGAATGCAATTGTCAGAGACACATCACATGACTCAATGTCTGTATTATGCTGCATATAATCACATCTCATAGCTATACTGCTTGTGAAGCTAGTTCAGGCCATTCTTAGCATATTTGTAGACAATCTGCTGGGAGTAGAAGGGGAATAATCCTGTAGCTCAAAGGCCCAGGAGACATCTATGAAAAATTATAGTCATTAGAGCTAATTGTGTATTTTATGACACTGTTTACATAGAGTTGTAATAAAAATCAATAAATTTTTACAAAAATTTTAATAAAACAAAGTACCTCAACATGAGAAAAGATTCTGTCTCAGAAATAAACTAAGGCAAAAAAAGTTATGCACCCTGAAATAGTAAGATATTATAATATTCATCTTTTTGAAGGAAGAATTAAATTCAAATCTGTGTTGTTCAGTGAGGGGACCTGAAGGTTAGCTTTTTGGAATATGGTCCAACCATCAGTTATTGGCTAATTTTGGTGAGTGTGTATTGACTATTTTTAACAGGAGAGATCATGATAGACCTGCTATGCTTTCTATATATGTAAAAAAACCCCAAACAAACAAATAAAAAAATCTGTCTACTTGAAAAAGTTACAGAATATCTTAGGTGAAATTATGAAAAGGTTTTGCTTGAGGGTGTCCAGATATAAAACGGAATGTTTTTGAAATCTCAAATATTTTCATGAAGCTTAACTTTTAATAGAAAAGAATAAAAGAGTGTCTGGGAGAGAGATCGAGCTGGGATCATCTGCTTTTTCAATGTTTGCATGTGGATGTTATTGGTGGAGGGATGTTGATCTAGGCAGGAAATTTATGCCTAAATCAGGTAAGATAACAAACTCTTGAAACACCCTCCATCTTTTCACAGCATAATGAACAGCTGAGCAATTCCAGTTCCAGCTTTAAACACTTAAATAATTTTCTTAAAAACATTTATTTAGAACACTAATTTCAGATGGAATATTACATGCATTGGTCTACTTACTATATATTGAAAGTATTATTTGTTAGGAAGATGATGATAGCTTGCATGGAAACCTGTAGGAAGACTCCAACAGGTACAAATCACAGGTTTTTATAAAGTGAATGCTCATGTTTTTTAAAAATAATGATAATTTCTTATAGTATTGCAAATTTCAGGTTCAGATTTGTATTGACATAAATTCTGCGAAGGAGAAAGATGTGTCTAATAAACTCTCTTTTATTTATCCAATAACAGATATTTAAAGTGATTTGGCTAAGGCAAGACAGTGACAGACCCTATATTTTAACCTGGGATCACTTTATAACCAATTTGTCCACACGTACCAATTACATGCATCAAGTAGTACTAAAAATGCTATCTTGCACTTCTCATGATAGAAAGATGGCATAAAAAAATGAATCCTACAGTGCCAGGACCATTTAGATAAAGTCCCTAAATGTGTATTTGAGTAAGAAATACCTGGGCACTAGCATATTCTTTGGTCTTTTATTTCATGGTGTTTGCTAATTATTCCTTTGTCTTTAATAGTTTGATTTGATACTCATCACTCTGGAATTTCCTGCCATTTCTTTTTCAGTGATCTCTTGGATTCTCTGAAGCCTGTGTAGACTTACAGAGGCTTTTTTCTTTTTCTTTTTTTTTTTTTTTTAATTTCTTCTTTTATATATTTTTTTTTTTTTTTCTTTTTTTTTTTTTTTGCCTTTTTTTTTTTTCTTTTTTTTTTTTTTTGCCTTTTTTTTTTTTCTTTTTTTTTTTTTTTGCCTTTTTTTTTTTTCTTTTTTTTTTTTTTTGCCTTTTTTTTTTTTCTTTTTTTTTTTTTTTAATTTCTTCTTTAATATATATTTGTTTCATGTCTCAGTCTTTGAGTCTAAGGTCTTTACTTTCTGACTTTAATAAATAGCATTCTAGGTTCATGAATTACAGTTTATATTGGGCTATTTTAATATTTCTAATTTAGAACATAGAAAAATGCTATAACCTATATATATGTTTGTCTGTTATAAATCTTGAAATATTGTTTAGTTTGAAGTATTGTCATCTTAAGAGGCAGTGATGTTTAAATGCGTAGCACTATCCAATTAGTTTACACTTAAGTGTAAACTAAAGTGTAAGCACAATACAATTACCATGTATCTAATATTTCCTCTTTAAAGAAATATTGTTTCAGCTTTATGCATCTAAGAAGAAAATGGTTCAGCTTAAACCAATTAAGGTTTGCCTTTTTTGATTTCCTTAAAATCCAATTTTATGCATCCTATTTAAACAAAGTCCAATTTAGGACACGGGATGGCTTACAAATTCCCAGCAAAAGAATGTGATTTGGTTAAACAAATAGACTTTCTAATTTTAATATTGATTCTTAGCCATTGAAAATCTAATTTCATAACTCCTGGTCTTTTTTATACCTCATACAGCACTTGTAGTGTGAGATACAGACTGAGAATTAATTTTGAGAGAACATGATGCTATACAGGACATTTTCCTAATAAGAAAATAATATTCACATTTTATAAGGTGCAAAATAAGGAATGATATTTTTCCTTAGTAGGATTACTGTAAGAACTTTAGTATTTCAAAACCCAATAATTACTGATTAGGATGTATATTTCTGCATATTCTGACAACATCCTGACTTTCAGCTGTTAAGAAAACTGTGATTTGATGCAATATGCTTTATTTTACTGTGAGCTACTTTCCTTAGAGCTTTGGTTCATTCTGTGTGTCTGTGGAGATATGTGTAAAACTTAGAGTGGTACACTGCTGTTAACTGAAAGGATAAAAAAGGGCCTTAGGAAGGTGTATAGCAACAAGTAGCACATTTCCTGAAGGAAATAAATTCTGGCAATAGAGAGAGGCAGCTGTAATGGCCATGGGGAAAAGGAGCATTTTCTCCTTCTTGTTGGGCCATATGCATACATTGAATATGTGGCAGTGTTGGGCTGGAAATTTGACACACTACAAGTTTATATGCTGCAGGTGAGGCATCTCCCTGGTTTTGAAGGAATCAAGCACTAAATAGGAGAAAGGCACATGTGAGACTTGCCGCAGTGTAGGGAGGACTCACAAGTCCCTGTGAGAAATCTAAGCGTGTAACTATCTTCACTCTTCTACATTCTCTTGCAAAAAATGACACTCTACACTCTCTTATTACCATGGGAGACTACCTTTCTGATTCTGATGCAGCAAGATTCAAACTAGATTCAAACTAATTGTTATATACATCAAAGAGATTACTGAGTACCAATGTGCCTGCAGTCACTGTTTCCACTGTTCTCCTTCCTTTCTTTTTTCCTTCCTTTCCCTGTTATGAACTAAATGGTAGAGACACAGAATTTTTTTATGTTATCTTGGGTAGATAATGAGCTCTGCTCTGTTGTCAACACAGGAGAAAGCTATGTATTCCATTTCTTTGACTGCAAGATATCTTAACTGCTACCAATCTGATCTCTGCTAATTAGTGTTACTAAGTATGTGTTCGTGTTAGAAGCTATGACTTACATACACAACTAACTGCCTAATTGATATATCTTTGACGATGTAGTAGAAAGTTACAAGTAACCTGGGATACCACCTTTTACATAAGTAATCAAACTATAAAAACCTTACATTGTTGATATTCTTATTAGCATAATTCTTATGGAACAGCAGTTTAAATTGTTATTTTTTTTTTTTTACACACTTGAGCTATTTACAGGGACTATTTCAGGATTTTTGAGGGGAAAATGTTTCTCATATTGTCAAATAAGTGAATCCTGTAATCGTAATTATTGCTGACAAATGATCAGGCTACTACAATGGACAAATATATATAAGATTCAGAGTTCTTTAAAAAAGAATGAAAATATTCTTTCTATTCCATCTGTAATACTTAGCATGGTTTGCTTTTAAAAATGTTAATATAGCCTCAGAGAAATACTATAACTGGGGAAAAAGATGAAACTTTTATTGGAAAATGTAATGATTATCCAATGCTATTGTAGGACTATTAAAATAAAACCTGAGACAAGTTGTTATACATGGAGATTACATACTCAATATCTAGCCAGATATATTTAAAACATGTCTGTGTGATTTCTGTAGAAGATGTCAGCATTGTGATATTCCTGAAGAATCAGTGTGGTTTATATTATAAAAAATTTAATGATCTGTAATTGGAGAGAGAACTTTATGCCACCTCTGGCAAAGTATACTGTTTTATAAAGGTGTTTCCTTCATAGAACATAGCCATCTGTGAGCTGCATGGTAATGAAAACATATTTAAACAAACCTGTCAAATCCTAAAAAGTGATTTCTTCCTAAAGAACAAAACAGGCATTTCTCTGGCATTTATTTGAATATTCCATCCTATGTGGAGCCGCTGGGACAGACTCTGGGGATTTGGGATCATTTTTTAACTCTGATGAAAAATTCTGGTGTGACTTTGTATTTGTTTCCCATCTATAAAACTACGGTAATATCCTTTTTCTGTCAACTGTGATATAGCTATCTCTATGACTCATAAGATTTTCAAGGCTGCCCTTTATTTTATGTTTATGAACCAAGGAGCACAACTGAACCCTGATTATGTTTGGGACCTCTAGCAGCAACTCCTTTTTCCTTTATTACTCCTTTCTGTACCCCTTCTCTAATGCCTTTGCATGCATGCTCATTTCCTCATCAAAATTCTGATCAAAAGGATTAAGAAAAATGAATGTGAGAAAAATTGAGTAAGAACTTCCATATAGAGGAACATGGAAGAATAATTTCTTCTAATTTATATCCACGGTTTGAGCGGGAATAAGATTAAAGAAACTTTCCTTAATAAAATATATTTAAAGCTTTTTTTTTTTTTTTTTTTTTTACCTTTTTGCCTGAAGTAGCTGTGTGCTTGTAGTAGATGAAGATGTTTTTTGCTTTCCTTAGGCATATTTTAATGCAAGCATGTTCTCACTATATAACTCTATGCCTGTTGGCATCAACCCAGTAGCAGGGATATAGAAATATTAATTCTTTTTTACAGTGAAAGGCCCCATTGCAAAGGAGCAGCGTATGCACTTCACTTCAAAGATAATGCACGGTTTGACACTGAGTTATTGCTAGCAGTTAGTGTGTTTTTGTGAGAGCCTTGTTAGCAGGCAGAAACAGTGGTTTGCTTTGTCTACTATAAAGCTCATATTACTTCAAATTTTCAGCAGAAGAAACACTTCTTATTTTGTTCTATTTCCTGCTATGCATAATTAGTGAACATAAAGGGAAAAGGTATGGGTGGAAAGCAGAAAGTGTCTCTTTGTGACCTGAAAATCCTATAGTGCTCCCTGCTGTGGGTGCACTGCTGCTAAGATTACCTATTCAGGGAAGGAAGCAAAACTGTGCTTAGCTGCATACTAGAAAGGACATTCTTACATCTTCCTTGTATAGCTGAACTGATCTTAACTTTCATATTTGCATGCATTTTTCTAATGAAATTACATGATGCAAGTTTTTTTCCAGAAATGGTAATTCAGCAAATCATTTCCACCTACTTTTACCTAAAAGATAATGTATGAAACCAAAGAGATTTGATTGCTTAACTTACCTCATAGCTTATGATTTGTAGGAGACCACAGGCAGAGCCTTTTCCAGCTTGCTATATCTAGAGCTTTGTATGTATATTTTTTTTAGTAGAAAGATGTAGCTGAATCAAAGTATGCTAAAAAAATTTGTCACTGATGTTAATATCCTCAGAAGACCAGTGTAAATAGTCTACAAATCATCATTTATTGCCAGTTAGCTTTAGATAATAAAAACAGTTGTTCCTTAAACAAGTAATAGTTTGCATTTTGGGAATTTATCTTTGTGGTAAAATTGAATATCTATTCATAAAAACTTGAATTAAATTATTTTGAGATGACCAAAATCTACCATTACTTTAACATAACAGAGCAGCAGAATATATTATTCTGCTATTATGAGCACTATCTTTATATTCTTATATGAACAAATACCAGACAAGCAAGTATTATAACAGGTTTTAATCTTGTCACATATTTGTTCTTTCATGTATGGTTTTCAGTCTACCTCACTATGAAAGAAATTTAAAATTTTCTTCTTTTTGCGGCCAATTCTAGGTAGACTCACAAGTCATGGTAAAAAAATCCACATTTGTTTATTTGGCTTGCGGAAAAATAGCTAGTTCCTTTATAAATACCAGTGTTATCTGATAGCTTAAAGCTTCAGAAAATTTGAGGTTGCTTGAAACACTCAAGGATGAGTTTAATTTGCATTGGTGACACTGGTATGTAATGGGATAATTTCTGGCTCTCATGCAATTTATATTCTTAGTAATGGAGAACAGTAAGTTCTTCTATGTGCGCATGTATAGACATAGATAACAATGTAGATAATACATAACTAAGAGAAAGAAACTCCTTCTGTATATAAGATTTGCCAATATCCCACATAGTGGCAGCTATGTTTCTTCATGAAATCAGACTTGAGGCACTCTGCATTCACTTTTATGCATCAGATAAAATTATGAATCTCCAGATACTCATTGTGATTTTTGTATAAAGATGAAGCATATTAAGGTTCATCTACTTGATATAAAGATACATTCATTAGTTTGTGGTTAATGTAATGCTTTTTTAAAGTGGCATCTAGTTGTTGCTCTTGTGCAGCAGAAATGCCTCTGAGGAGATGTGCGTCAGCTGCTTAAGTAACATATCTGGTGATTTTTCTTTATGAACATGCTAATTGTTCTTTGGGGTTTTAATATAGTCTTTAATTTTTTACTTCATTTTTAAAGGTAATCTTTTCTTAGAAAATGTTCTGTCTGCTGTGCTAGTAGTGGTCATTTAAAAATGCCTCTGCTTATGCAAATGCATAATATTAGGGAGCAAGTGGCATCTCAGCGACACTGTATGCAGAACGCATGTTTTGTTTGACTCTTCAGATGTGCTTAAGGAGATCCGAACACATGACAGCATATTATAACTCTGGGGATTTTCCGTTTACCTAAGAAGTATAGTTGGGAGTTAGATAAAAAAAAAACAAACCCAGAAAAGTATAGAATGGCTTTAGTATTATTGTGGGACTATGCAGTCTATTTTCTTTTGTGTTTCCAGTATACAAATGCATGTAATTGAAGAAAGCACAGGGGAACAATGTCTAAATATTGGGTCATAAGGTCAGGGCTGACATGTATCCCCTGGTTTTATAGTATGTGTTGCCTTTTTTCAGTTCATTTCTTTGCTTCATCCTGCTTCTGGTTTTGCATCTTTTCCTTTCTTTTCTATAGGAAAATGGGCAGTAGAACATGTTTCTCTTGTTTTTGACTTTTGCTCAGTAATAACTTCATAGAATTGAGCAGTTACCCTGAAAGCAATGTTTTTTGTGCTCACAGAAATGCAAATTATGCCTTGTAGCTACATAGCTTTTAACTCCTGATTACTTATTTTAGTACTTTTTCTATTTTCTCTCTATGGTTTTTGTATGAATCCACAATATCCTTATTTCTTTTAACATCTGTGTTTACGTTATTATAGTAATCTTAGAAACTTTTTGCTAAGCAATCCTTCATCAAGTGACAACTTCAGTTTCCAAGGTGCTACCCTGAATTTTCCTAATGTTCTTCAACTTCCATTAAGAACCCTTTAGTAGCTGATCCTGTTTGCCACAAGACCAATACTGGATTCCCTGTAGTAATTGAGATGTGCTTTCAGGAAAAATGTTAGTAAATAACTGTCAACTGTGATCTGTAATTTAGCTTCTTTTCTTTTCTTTTCTTTTCTTTTCTTTTCTTTTCTTTTCTTTTCTTTTCTTTTCTTTTCTTTTCTTTTCTTTTCTTTTCTTTTCTTTT
>NDXB01005722.1:244633-268831 GCA_002631895.1 Agapornis roseicollis | reverse complement strand
TTTTTTTTTTTTTTCCCTGTGTTTGTTTCTGAGGATTAAAGTTTGTGGATATTGAAACACAGTCTCTGGAAATGCACGTAAGAAGTATTGTATGTGTCCCGTTGTCAAATATGCCTTCCATGAGACATCGGATGAATCACCCCAAAATTTAGAGATCTACTGATAGCTTTTGATGAAAGTAAATGTGTTTATGTTACATCTAGCTATTATTCTGATTCTTTTGGATGAGCAATAGGATGGAAATTATTTGCTTTACCGAAGCAAAAGAAAATTAAGCAAGATATTGTGAATTCAAAGTTATCAAATAGGTAAGCTGAATATTCTGTTCTAAATGTCCAGTATATTTTCAGGAAGCAGGTAGTAAATTGTGTATGTGAAGGAAACCATTTGAAAATTTGGAATAATAGAATGTTGCCTAATGAATTGCCTGTTAGTTCACTGAAAGGATTTGTATATTTATCTTTGAATGTGTCAGGAATCAACGGTAGGAAAGAGAAAGGCAAAACTTGCCTAAATATTTGTAGGAGAAAATAGCTCTAAGTTTGACTACTTAGATCATGTAAACTAAGAAAGACTTACAAAGGTTGCCTTGAAATCCTTGCAAAAAAAGGCAGTGTTTTGAAATATTACTGTCTCCAATCGTAATAAAATTAGATTTATGGAAGGATTTTGAGATGCAAGATGACAACATCAGTTGTGAAAGGTGAAAGACCAGTCAAGTACTCTCTTGTAATCATTGGCAGCAGTCAAGCAATTAAAGACCTTTCATAGAGCAATCCATTGCACTAATGAGCACAGCCTTAAAAGGCAATGTTTGTATTTGTAGATAGCTGAATTTATGATGATGATAATTATAAATATTATGTTTAGAAAATGTCTGTAAATGTCCTAGCAGACTAGCTTGAGTGATTAGTGTTTTCCTTGTGGATCACATGCACTCAGCTATTGGTATGAAACCATGGTAAATGAACTGATGTAGCACCTTTGACAGATAAGGGGAGGTAAAAATTCAAATAAGTCTTCTTTGGGTATAAACAGGGTTTACCTAGTTATGGGTCAAGAACAGAAGTGAAAAATAATCCCCAAAACTCTGGTACCTTAGAAGAATGTGTCTTCTCTCACAGACTTCCTACTCAAAATTCTCATTCAAGTTTAAGACTTCTTTCAATGCAAACCTTTAGTCTTGAATTGTGAGATAATTTTTTTCTTAAAACATAAATTCTTAAATGTTTTTCCAGATAAGTTATAATAAGAAATTAAAAATAATTATTTTTGGCTGCTGTGACTGGAAATTTTAGTCTTTGCTAATACCTCATTCATGCTTAAAGAAAGAAAATTTCCTTTAAATAAAGAGTATACAACAGTGAGTTGGAAAGCTAGCATACGTTACTGACTCATGTACTTTTAAGACTTCTATTTAGGAATATTTTCAGAAATTAGCATTATTTTTTAATTATATGAATCACAGTGCCATGGCTCTACAGAGATGTCAATACAGTAAATGAAGTTAAGTTCTGCGTATTTATTTGTTTTAGATTTTTAGTACCTTTGATATTACTCATATTTGCATTGCTGGAAAAGGCTTTATAATGATTCTCTGAAAAGAGAAAGAACATTGTCTTTATATTTCCTATGTGACTGAAAGGTCAGGTAATAGCTACCCAAATAACACCTTCCATGATTGCAGCAGAACTTTCTTTCCTACAGAAAATGTGCTACTTCTGCAGAAAGAAGATGAATCAGAAAATTTATTCCCTTACTGCTGGAAGTATTCAAGTACATCTCCCATTTACAAGAGCATTTTAAGACCTTTGTATTTAATAGGGAAACTTGCTTGAGTCAGTAAGGATCAAACCCCATTCAGGTAGGCATCTTGGTATATCTTCCCAGTGTATAGAAAAAATTCATTTGAACCAGACTTCTGTCATGAGACATCTTCCTGTCAGCATTAAAAACACCAGCAAACTTGGGAAGAGAGCTGCAGGGTTTGACTGGATTGTTGCCATACTTTTTTTTTTTTGTTTTTAACAGACTAGTCTGATTTTCTTGGGGATGTTTTTCTATTTTATTCTTTCCTCTGAACTCCTTCAAATGCTTTACTGTTGTTTTCCTATGTAGTAATATTTCAGTGTTTGTATGTGGAAGTAAATAGAAATGATTGTAAAACAACATATTACAGGTAGCATTCAAAGTGAACACAAATACATTTTTTCTGTTACCTAGAGTTTATAATTCTTTCAGTTGGTGCCAGAAAATCTTGATCTTCCCCAATATTATAAACTCAGTAACTTCTGACCTTCTTAATTTTTTTTCAGTGGCCAATGAAGACAGTTGTAAGCTTTTGTTTACCATTTCTGAGTAGGATTCTGTTCTGTATTTTGTGAACAGCTGCAGGTTTCATATATTCTTGATACTAGAATTCAGATACTTTTACTGTTGCTTGTCAATCATAGGCTCACTATCTCTTTCTGGTCTGCTCTTATACTTTCATCCACAAATTTTGAGAAGGGTTCCTTCATTCCTGTTCCTTACCTTCAAGGTTTTCCATTAAAAAATAACTAGGAAAAGCTTGGTACTCTGTATAATACAAGTCATGTAGTGTGGGACCTGATTTCAGTTTACTGGATTGTAAGATTTGAGCTGTCCTGAGAAATGAAACTAATCATGTTTTGGTTGTTGTGAAAAGCTGTGAAAATATATTTAATTTGCTTTTTACCCTGCTTTGCTTTGATACTGCTGTAACAAAACAACCAAATTCTACTACATCGTGTTGGAAATATTCCTACTTATTGCCATCTGTTTAGTTGGTTTTGCCTTTCAAATGTACATTTTTTTGTAGACAAAAGCTATATTTACATATTCTTGGAACATTAGAATTGTTAAAGCAAGAAAATTTGTTTTATCTGTGTTTTCTGGAAGAAGATTGTTAGTTCCAATTGTTAAAAATTTTGATATTATAGTGCTAGGAGAGTTGCAAATACTGTCTTTCTTTAGTGTACGAGTTGTTAATAATATTTTTCTTATTCTTGAATATAACATATAATGTTTCCAGGATTTATCAATATTATCTTGCTCTTTATACACAGTATATAGAAATATTAACTGTATTTTTAGTTTGTAATGCATAACAGATAATGGGAAACATTGAAATGAAAGCCAAAGCATGGCAAAATTTTTCTGATTACAGATGTTATATAGACCAAAATAAATGGGAAAGTAACGTTTTTTCTTTATGATTCTTAATGTCATATTTTTTACATAGTCAAAGTATAAGATATACCAAGAAGAGTAAAATAGGATTTCATCTTGCAGAAATTATACAGTGACTTAGGAAGCAGATAGATTGGTGATACAAGCAGAACTCAATTGTGATTGTGTTGATCACATCAGGCCAAATTATGGAGTAATGGAAGCAGGGAGCAGACCTGAATACAGTCTATGATTATCTTGTTGTCCATCACTTGCTTTTTATTTACTCAAACATGAAATTTAATTTCTCTCTTTTGTGAGGTTGAGATTGAAGTTTTGACAAAACAATGTATCTTGATAAAATGATCTTTGTCCTAATCAATGTCATATGAAGAATAATGCAGTGGGAAAAGCCAAACATCAAGTATTTCTTAGGTAGTTCCAGTGCTATTACAGATTAAACCTAGCTGATTATGAAGTCTTTGTTTTTTTGCTCCTCAAGTACACAAGGACCTTTTCTATGCTAATGCTATTTAAGCAATATTTACTGACAAGTACTTCATGTAATTTTGTAACTGAATCATTGTCATGGTTTAAGCATGATAACCCCAGCATAACTGTTCATACCATAGGAATAAGCTCATCTGTTCCTCTGCTCCATTGCTTCCCAGCATACCAGACTTTTCTCACATGCTCTAGATAAGTATGCAGTACTCTTAGTTATGCTACTAGCATTTCATAATAGTGCTTAACTGAAAAGGTAATTTTATCTTTTCGAAGGTAAATGTTTTTAAACACTTTCAAACATAAGCAAGGCTTGCCGTAAGTTGATGTTTGTGCTCAGATATTTACAAGGCCTTTAAAGCAATTTTTGCAACAGAAAAGGATTTTTATCTTCAGTTGGGTTCCTCTTCTTGTGTAACTTTTGTCAGTGGAGTGTCATAGCAACAAGGGTGATTCTTTTGAAATTTCATTTCTGAACCATGTAGAAATACATATTAATACAAGGATTAAAATTTAAAAAATCCCACTCCTTTCTCTCCAGGAGGACTTTGCAAAGCAAATGAGTTCTTTGTTTTAGATCTCTCTCTGAATAACATCATTTTAAAAAGAAAAATAAAACCTGAAAATATTTGTTACTGAAATATTTACTCATAAGATAATCTATCTTAAGTTGTAAATTAATCTTTTCTCTGAATAAATAGGTCTCTCTTATCTTCATTGAGAAACCATCATAGAATATCTGCTTATTAAAATAATATTTTATGTCGAACATGCAGTATTAGTTTAATAAGGGGAAAACTTGCTTTTCAGAGAAAAGTGCACTTTATTAAAACTGAAATTAAAACTGAAATTAATTTTGAAGATAGATGTAGACAAAAAGGATGGTTGTTAGAAAATGTTTCGATCCAAACAACTTTGTCCTCTCTTAACAGAAAAGCTTAAAGTCTCCATGCCATTAAGAGGAAAAATCAGTCTGTGCTAGGTACAATTAATTATTTTTTTCTATAAGTTGTTACATTTTTAAAGGCAACATCTTTCTATTTCACTTTAGGGTGAAAAATACAACTGAAGCATTTACATATATCAAACAATCCTGACTATCTTTAAAATATGAGCATGTAGGGAAAATACACTTTATTTAAATTCACTGTATTAGATAACAGTATGAAAGGGAAATTTTATTTTTTTTTTTTGCTTGCTAGTATTTTCAGCAAGGATTTTATCAGGAATTTCAAGTAAATAATAAACTATGAATCAGTGACACTTCCTTTTTATTTATTATTTTCCCTTATTACTGTCTTCTAATCTCTGCTGTGCAGCTAAGGCTTTATCTTCTCCTCTGCTTCATACAGCTAGTTTTTACTGTCTGTATTCAGTTGGAAAGCTCAGAGCCAACCTTCATAGTCTATCCTTTGCTTTCTTCATCTTACATAAAATACAGGCTGTGACAGTGACAAATGTTTGGTGACTCTGTTCACTGGCCAGAGAATATACTGACATCAGACTCTTCAATGAGTCACATAGCTGTGATTCTCACTTTTTTGCTGCAGGGAGCAAAGACTTCAAGGGGTTCATAAGAATGGGACCATATGCTCTTGTAGTGCAAATGTTGGCTCTGGCAGTCTCGCATATCATCATGACAATGCTTATTTCTTATACTGGCTCCTGTGATGTTGCTACTGCTGAGATGAGGAATAATGGAACAGGCCATTGCAAGACAAAACTCTTTCATGTATGTCTGTGTAGGATGGTGATAAGCAGTAGTCACTTAGGGAAATTGTGAAGAAAAATGGTATTTTTGGAATGCTCCTACTGTTAGCATATACTTGCTTTTGCTGTCAGTCAGTGAGTTAGGAATTTCCTGAGTTGATGGTGGAAGGCCAATTGTGGTGTGTAATAGCCTCCTACAGACCTCTACCCATGAATATATTGAGCTTTCAGATCTGCCTTATGTTTTTCGCATCCTGTGCCATGTTTGTAAATTAGTTAGGTATTGCATGGGAAAGAGTAATGTTTCTTTTTGTTTAAACCAAAGTGGCTGAGTCCTAATCACAGTTCTATGTGCTTTCTGTGTGACTTTGGCAAATCACTGTGAATATTAGATACAAAATAGAACTTGAATGACTTAGTTGTAGACATCATAGTGTTTGACTTTTTGGCTTCTGTGCATCAGGGTAAGCCAGAGCTATGTATGTGTAAACCCCTTCAACTTCTAGGACATGACCATTCTTCCAAACAGTGAAACAAATAAAAAAAAAGTAATGTGAGAGATGATGATGTTTTTCAAGCTGTCTAGGGAGGTATTTTTCATTTAGAAATATGAATATTCTGGCAGCAGAATATGTTTCGTTTCCAGACTCTACAAATCCAGCTCTATTAGAATTACCACATTCTTGGATTTTCTTTATCATTTGTAATTACACATACTAAAAAATCGAATGTGCCTTAGACACCTGCTTTATGATCACCAGCATGGTACAGAATGTTTGAAGCACACAATATCCCTTCCTGTGCAGGTATAATATTTATATAGAGCATCCAAGTCAGCTGTAGTTTCTTGACATTGGAGCCCTCTAAAGACTTCAGTAGTCCACCAAAACATTTATTTCCATGTGTCTTCCACAGCTGAAAGCAATCTTACAAGCTTAATTTTAGTTTAGTGTAAAATGAACAGTCTGTGGAATGAATCTGTTTAATTGAATTTTGCTTTTATTATTGAAAAGGTATGGGGGTCCTTCTATGCAAAAGGAGGCTTCTCCCTCTGCCCTTTCTTTGGTTATATTCAAATTGTCTTCTTCTCCTTCTTTTTTTCTTTTTTCTTTTTCTTCCCCCCCCCCCCCCCCCCCACCCCGCCCTTCTTCTTCTCCCTCCCTCCAATCTCTGTACTCCAGTTTTAGCAGCTAAGGAAGTCTTTTTATTGACATGTCTGCTCAGACCCACCATGCAGTGTACAGCTTTGGGCTCTCTTTCTGTGGCTGTATCAATTACCAAAAAGAGTTCAGTCACTTCCTCTCCTGGGTCTACAAGATCATTCTCATTAGGTCTTGAGGTGTTTGCATCTAATTCTGGCTTGCTAGCAGCCATTTGTACTTTGCAACAAAGCAATAAATCATATCAGGAAACTAAAGAGGTTGTGAGGCCTGGGCAGCAATATTTTTAGGTCTGTACAGATTCCACAGAGCAGGGCAGGTCTGTCTGTAAATGTCAGGCTTTAGCTACTGCTAGAAGATTTTTCCTAATAACTTTTTTTTCCTTAATATGTCTAACAGGGAATGAAACAATGAGGAATGAGTCTTTCATGGACAGGTATCACTCCACAGATAGTAGATTGTTGTTGCTTATGAAATAAATAATTTTCGATTTTTTCCTCAGTGCCTAGAGTTGGTGGGAATGTCACCACCAAAACTGTGAGTAGAGGAAATTGAGAAGAAGGAAATATTTGTTTGACGTAGATAGTCTGTGAGAATTTCAGTCCTCTTATGAGTAGAGAGAGATGACTAAATGATTTTCTTTTTATTGTCAGTAAAATGTTCTGAGCTTCTTCCCAGACTAAATGTTGTTATATTCTGTGATTATTTCTTTCCCTTCCCCACTACCCCCCCAGCTATTATGATAATAGTTTGCTTTGATTCAGAGTCTTCTACCTACTAAATGAGTACAATGCATTTGATCAAATGTAAGGCAGAAAGGTGGCCCTCAGAGACATTTTTGTGTCAGAAAAGGCTTCCGGGAGTTGTACAATTCTAGGATTCTGGTAGGAAAACCCGGTAAGTAAAAACAGACCAGAAATCTATAATGCTATTTTGATGCAATTAATTTTGTAGTGGTTAACGCTTCAGCCTCAATTCTTGCATTTTAATCCCAGTAGTTTCAGAAAGAAAAGAGACAACAAATAAAAAAAAAACAACCCTAAACCTAAAACTTGTTCAAAATAACTTTCCATTGGATAGTATTGCCCAGATGAAACTCTTCTGGAATAAATATCAGTAGTTAGCTTGGTAGAATGCCAGTAAGGTGAAGGTCTTCTGCCTTAAGTTGTAGTGAGCACTCTATCCAGATAAGGAGTCAATATTGTGCTGTTTTAGGGAAGCTGAGAAATTACAAAGTTAGTGTATGATTGTGCATGAATGAAACCCACATGCACACCACATTAACGGGCCATATTCATTAGAATGTATTATTGGGTTTTTTTTTTTTTTGGAAGAATGTTGCAGCCTGGTAATTGGCTGAATTTAAGTATGAATAACGTAATTTTTCCATATCTGCTATCCTATGCTTCCGATACTTATTTAAATCTGTGTGCCCTCTCTTCCTCTTTGATCTGAATTTGATGGAGGCAGATGACAGAAAAGTCTCAAAACACTTGGAGAATTTCCTGTTAGACATCATCCACATCTGCCAGGCTGTACTTCGTACTTGCACAGTAATGTATACATGTTTAACCCTAGAAGACGTTTCCTGAACAATTAATATACTTAATGACTTCTGAGCTACAGGAATGTCGTATCTGCTCATGTATGGCTCTGCTGGTGACAAAAGGAGCAATTTGCTATTAGTTCCTGAGGATTATTATGTAGATGTCACTATGATACAGCTCCTTTTTAGTATTGCTGGTTTGTGACAGATGTCTGACTTCACCTTGGAACAAGATTGCAAGCTGACAGAATAAGTCACTTTAGAAAAGTAGGCCACTACTGTTTTATCTCAAGTTTAGAAAGATAAATCTGCTGCCATTTGGAATAATCTGTATTTCTGCATAAGAAAGTCAAAACCTCATCAACAATCACTTGCACTGGATGTCATTTTTATTAAAATTACTTGGAAAAAGTAAATGTTCCAAACATTGCTCTAGTTTTCTCTTTTCTTAGTAAAGCTCTGTTGTGCACCATGGATTCCATCTCATGTTGAACAAATTAATTGCAATTTATGTCTTCAAACTGAAATAATTTACACAAACTTAATAAATCATGAACTGCCACAATAGCAAATAGGCCAGCCCTGTCTGGAACTTCTCCCTGTTGACCCCATTTTAGAGACATTCCTTCTTCATAAGTTAACAATTATAATTAAATCAAGCAATACTCCTGGGAGCCTCTAATGGATAAAGAGACTGAGACTCATACCCCATCTTTTTTATTAAGGAAAAAAAAAAAAAAAGATAAATTTAATGGGAAAGGAAGTGCTGATTAAAAAGCAATGCGGTTCATTGCAAGTGCATTTGGAAGAGACAGGACCTTGGAGAAGGAAAGAGATTTTATCCTCAGTGATTACTCAGATTTTTCAAAAGTATGGAAAATTTACATAATTGCTAATAGAAATGTAGTATTTATTGCCAATTGCTACAGTGTCTCTGAAAATCGGACATGCTGTTCATTTGAGTTGATAAGCTTGAAGTCCTATGCAGCACATTGCGCTCTATCACCTCAGAAAGTTGCTTTGTATTTTGTGGAGAAGCTTGTTAGAAATGGATATACATCCACAGAAAGAGAATAATTCAATCACATGCTGAAAGATATTATTGGGTCTTATTTAACTAGTTCTGTTTATGAAAACATTGCTGATGTAGTAGTATTTGATGGTACATACTCGAGGATACAATACAGTGTTCTGTTTTTCTGCCACTGTCATTTGCTTCCATCGAGCATATAAGGGGGGCTGCAGATTGCAAATGCTTTAGTGAAAATGTGGTGTTTTTTATCAAAGTCTATGAATAGTAGAACATAACTGGAGCTTAGCTGTTTTAAATTCATAGATTATTAGCAGTAATTAGGTCTATTGTAAAAGCCAGATATATTCCCTTTCTCTTAACGTATACGATGTATATATGTAAATGCACACACACGCTCTATTATTTTTTCCCAGGAAACTTTTAAAATGTTTTCTTATCTACAGGATGAGAAGCAGTGGAGAATTCTGAAAAGTGAAGGTGAGAAATCTCAATATTGTATCATTTTTATGTCTTCCCCTTGCAGTTCTCTCTCTTCTTTTCCTTCCCCTCTTCCATTCCACCCACCCCTCAACATAAAGCAGTATCTGAATAATTGAACAGCTTCTAATAATAATGTAAGCTTGTGGTGTTGTGTATTTTCAGTTGTCTAAAGTGCTAGAGGTACTGCTCAGGATGCAGTTCTTTTTTGACCTTTTTGGTCTATGCATTTGTCAGGCACTCAAACATGTTAAAGCCATGTTGCAAACCATGTATGTTGACAAAGGCAGTGAAATGATTCTCTAATTTGATTATCACCACACATTCACAGTCTTCGTGACTGTGGTACAAGATTTTTGTGTTTGTTTGTTTAGGCCATTTATTATTGATTTACTTTAAAACACCAGCTCCCATTGCTAAACTTGTTTTAAAACAATTTTGTGTTCATATATAGAAAATATTGGTGAGAAGCTGTGAAGGAATGGTCAGTAAGGTTTCAAAATTTACTTTTTTGCTTTTTCTTTCTTTTTCTCCCCTTCCTAAAGAGCATAATAATGATGCCAGTGTGTGCCAGTGGATGGACCAAATAACTTTCAAATTTATTTAGTGAATTTTTATATTTATTTGGTATCCCTATGCATTTTTTTCAGTAGTATATTTGAGCTGGGTTGGCTAACAGGGCATCTTCATTATCACCTTCACATGCTGGTAATGAGTGGATAGTTTGTAATAATGATTTTCAATCTTTGTATTTTGTTTAAAAAAGTCCTACTTCACAGCAATGTGTTCTCTTTTTCCCTGCTAGCTGAAATACCAGTCTTTTTTCTGCCTCATATATTTGTTAAATGACGTATTTATTTTGAACCAGCTTCTTTTCTCCTGTAGTTATGAAATGAACTTCAGTAAAGTAAATCGGGACAGAAAAAGAACTTGCAAGACACTGTGGTATACTTGAGAAGAATGTGTTTTCTAAAGTCTGCTGTGTTCAGATGCTGTTGGGTGTAGTTTCTTTGTTTAACAGAGATTTAATGGAAACAAGTTCTAGATTACTAGAAGTTAAAGCTTCCTCAGCACTTATTCCAAAACTAAAACCTCTATAGTTTCAGGTAATTTCTAAGGACCAGTCTGTCTGTTTCTTTGTCCTTGGAATCCCTCCATCTGTGCTAATCATCATGTAGTCTTCAAGTACCACAAGCAAGTGGATCTGGATTAAGTGCAGAGCTAAATTTGACTAAGCATCATAGGATGAATCCTTTAAGATTTTTATCTCCTGAGATGATAATTTGGGTCTCCATTGTCTGTCCCTAAGCAGTTTCACTATCAGCAATTATTTAAATTAGAAACATACAGTAATTGAAGGTTATAAAAACACAATGCTGTCTTTTCAGTTGCTTAGGGATCAAGATTTCACCTAGAGAAAATCTCCTCAAAGAAGCTGCAGTCAGATTGGATTTGTGTTGGAAAATGCACACGCACAAGGGAAAATGATTATTTCATTCTTGAGAGAGGATAAGAAGGAGAAGAAAAGGCTATGATCTAGGCTGCTGATGAGGATGAGTTTTTACTATAAGATAATGGAAGTTTTCTTGTTGTTTTTAACTTTTTGAAAGTCTTTTAGAGTACAGAAATACATATTTTAAAATGTCGGCTATGCAACAGTACTCTGATTTTGCTTCATAAGAAAGGGTGACTTGCATCTTCTACTAAATTTTTCAGTTTCCATTTCTGCCATAGCTTATCTAGCAGATGCAAGGGGCAAAAAAAAAAAAAAAAGCTTAAGTTTGACAGGGGAAATATAGGAACAACAGTTAGTGACTTGTGTTATCTATTTCTAGAACAGTTCATAAGAAAACTTATCTGTAAGCTCTGAATGGCTGCATAAAATCTGGTTTTGTTGGTTGACTTTCCTTCAGTTTGAGGGTTTCTTTCAGAAAAAAAGGGTGTCCAGGAGTTATACTATCATTTCAAGTATTTTTCATATGTTCCTTTAGGGAAAAGAAAAGTAATTCATTGAAAGAAGTTGTCCAATCTGTCCAAAAAACTAATGAAGAAAAAGGCTTTACAATTATGACGTTATTAAACAATGTATCTAGTCCAGTAGAGGGAGTTAGAATGCTATTGTACTTTCTCTGTGTTTGTCCTAGAGGTAGTTGCTTATCTAATGTAACTATATTTAGTTTCAGGACTCTGATTTTATTTTTTTTTTAATAGGAATTGTGTTTTAGAACAACTAGACAGCCAGAGTTAGTTTTATTTTACCTTTTCTGTCTTTTTTGTACCCTTTAGTGTTATTTTTCCCCTTTAAGTAACTCTTTATATTGTGAATGTTATGAAACAAAAGCTATAAGGATTAGTAGCCTACAGAACTGATACCTAATCTCTGTTCCTAATTCATGGGTACATAATTGCAGTATATCTGTAGAAGAAAATGCATGGTGTAGAACAGCTCTGAAACAAATGTTAAGCCAGTGATGAAAATTAGATATGGTTGATATGTTGTATCAGAAATTTGAGACTAATATATGCTTTCTCCTGTGCTCAGGTGTGGTTTGTTGGGTTTTCTTTCTGTTTTTTGTTTGGTTTTAAGTCTTGGCAAAGTATCTGCTTATATAAATGGGTTTACTGTTTTCTATATCCTTTACTAAAGGACTTGGATCTAGTCTTTAGTCTAAACAGTGCTAAAGAGTGATGTTTTCAATAATTTCCGCCTACTCCCCCCAGGAATATTTTACTGCTATAGGCTGTTCTGGCTTGCAGCTTAGGATAGGAGCAAGACAATGCATACTCTTAAATTTGCAAAACCCTTTTGAATGATGTCTTGATGAAAAGTACTTTAATTCTAACTAAAATTTTCATGAAAACATACTTCTGCATCTTTACTATCAGAATGAGCCAGGAATATTTTTGATAGCGTTGTGGAGGGTACCAGTCACAGAATAGATGCTGTTGGAAGCGACCTCTAGAGGTCATCTAGTACGGCCCTTCCACTCAGGCAGGGTCACCTAGACCAGGCTGTCCATTGCTCAGGACTATGTTCGGATGGCTTTTGAATATTTACAGGGATGGAGACTCCACACCATCTCTGGGAAAAACCTGTGCCTGTGCTTAGTCTCCCTCACAGTAAAAAAAGTATTTCCTGTTGTTAAGATTGTCTGTTGTGTTTCAACTTGTACCTATTGCTCTGATCCTGTAACTGGACATCACTCTTGGGGATTTTTTTTTTTTTTAATTTATTTTTGGTTGGTTTATTTAATTATTTATTGATTTTTTAAATGAAGATTTACCTGAAACAGCTCTAGAGTCTCAGATGGGCTGAAGAGGGGGAATCTTCTCAGACATCTGAGGAAAGAGAAACTGGTTTAGAAAAGCGATTGACAGTGTTTGGAAAAGGGATTGTCTTTGTGCTATGTATCCTATTTACTGGTTTTGTCAAAATTTTACATCAGTTTTGTCAAAGTTTGTGGGTGATGATGGTTCCAGTGGCAAGTGGAGTCTTTTGAGAACCTGGAAGGGAAGATTTCTAAAGATTTTGTTTGCAATCAGGGTCATCTGTTGCCCTAAATTTTATATCAAGCAGATGTTACAAACACATCCTCTTCACACAATCAGTGGTGTGTGCATCACTGTAGTGATGCCCAGATTAAGTGGGATCTTCTCTGATTGTTTCGGGTCTAAATCTATATATGTTTGACATCTACATGCGTATATTTTTTTCACTTGTGAAAGCTTTGCAAGTTAAAGTCCTTTATTAATTCGGACTTTGAGTTTATGTGAGATGAAGAGGAGATATGAAAGAGGAAAAAATGGGAATAGTAACAGACAGGAGATAGTAGAGGGAATTAATTTTTCATCTTGGCTAGAACTGACCACAGAAAAAACCTAAATATTTGTAGCCAAGGAGTGTGAAAAACTCTCAAGCTAAGGATTAGATCTGCTCTTTCTAAAAGCCAGGAGACAAATAAAGTACATCTACTTATATTTGTAATAATGCAGTTTTATAATAGTGATTAGATAACAAAGACAGAATTTTTGCTGAAGCAGTGCTCCTGTTGCATAGAGTTATATTTTTCTTAATATTACTACCTGACAATGCTATGAGATCTTCATTTCCTTGCAACCCAATCTCTAATTTTTCTAGAATGAGGTTGGCAACTAATTAGCTTCTTAAAGTCAGTACTCTTTCCTTTCTGCTTAGTTTAAAAAAATTATGCAGCCTATACATGTTGCATGTGGCATTTTGTGTGTTCATTTTCTTAAAAAAGAAAAAAAAATCATTTGTAGAACATAGAAAATATCTTTTAAAACTTTAAAAATATAGAATACCTAGGTATTTCTTCTGGTTCCATAGAGTTTCTTGATTTCTAGGGCATGTCAAAAGGTCAGCATTAGTCACAGAAAGTGAAATAAGAGCAAGCTGACTCAAATGAGCAGGACTCGGGAGCATGAGGGGAAAATACCAATACAGGAAAAAATTCACAGTTGTCAGGAAAGAGGAAGAATAAGAACAGGCAGCAAAGGATGATGCTCAGGCACCAACAGCAAGAGGAAAACAGTAGATGAAAATCTGCACTGTATGGCTGGGAATAAGAAAGATAGGGAGGTAAGTCTGTGAGTTGTATGGTCATGAAGGAGAAAAAGCCTGAAGGCTCAAAAAGTAATCACTGAAGCATAAGGTCCCCCAGTGAGCTTGGAGTTAAGTGTTGGCCTCCTGGGTTTACTATGCTTTTACTTTCAAAAGATTGTTCATTTAATGTCTGAAAGCGTCAATTTTTTTTAAGTGATTAAAAAAGAGAATGTATAAAACAGATGTAAAAGGATGAATAAAAGGTAATCTGTTTTACTGTAAGGCTTCGTGCACTAAATACTCTTCCATGGTAACATCTAATGACTCAATGATTTAAACAATTGTAAGTCTGGAACTGTAGGTGATGAGGTCACACTGATAAAAATGAGTGTTTTGTCACATAAGCTTTGCATGATGTCTTTTAAGAGAATGGTACAATGGAATGAATTTTTGAAACATTAAAGCAAAGAACTTCAGAAATCTAGTGCTCGCTGAAAAAGCATAAAAACTTGATACTAGAAATCTTTCTCCTTTTGTTTAGCAAATAAAAACACAGGATTTTAATGAACTTTTCCTCCCCTTAAAGCAGTAAGACTTGTACTTTATTTTTTTTCGTTCTATTTCTTCCTTTATTGTCTCAGTTGATGATTTTTTAGAGATACTCCTGCATAATCAAGATTAAGCACATTTTAGAAGTAGAGATTTTTCCCTCTAGAAGAGGCTTGTACACTGGTAGAGGGGGCAGCTTGCTTCTACAGATGTAAACCTCCCTGTCATTTAAAGGTTGTTCTGCAGCAATTCATATTAGGACACTTTAAGCTTTAAAGATGTGGCAAATTAATATGACACTGTGATAATTTGCCAAGTTCAGTTCTTAAAATGCAAGTTTCTTGGTGTTTTGCTGTGATGGTATTACAGTGGCAGGTATTTTATGATGGAAAGTTTGATGTTGAGGGTCTTGCAAAGACTACAGGTGAGCATGAAAGTAGTCTTTAATTTTCTGGTTTTCAAAGTACACTTGTTATTTAAGAAATTGGCAGTGATGTTAAGGTAAAACCTTAAAAGTCAGGGTTAGCTTTCTTTTATTCCACTACTTCCATTTCAGGGCTATTGAGTAAGTGCAGATAAAATGAGCTTAATTTATAGCGTACCCAGACAGCATTCTACTGACTCATTTGTACTGGGAATCTAGCAGTGAGGCATACTTGTTCTCCCTTTGCAGAAGTATGATGCTGGACCTGAAAGTAGGAGGCCAGGTTTGTGATTCGTTGTCCTAGTATGTACAGAGAAATTGGCTTGAGCTGAAGCTGCAGAATGAAAGGCAACAAGTACAGAATGCATTTTATGTCTTTGTGGAGCACCTTTCAAGTTTTCATTTTGCAGGGAAGTTGTGAAAGTGAGGGATCAATCTTGCCTTAATCTGCTCTCCTTATTTTAGGGGTACTACTAAGAACAACTTTTACCCTGCTGTTATGTTATGTTTCCACACACTTCTATCCACAGACCCATTTGGGGATTTTCTGCTGATTAATGTCTGTTCCGATTCAAAATAAAGTTATCCAGAATGGGACCTTTGTACTCTGCTCTAAGTTTTCATTTATAGCCTCTCCCTATGACCTCAGAACAAGCAATGAAAATAAGGAGACATTACGTAGTACATAAAAATGCAATGACATAAAGCAATGCAACATTGTTTTGTGAACTGTGGACTGAGTACAAAAAAACATTGGATAGTGTACTCACTGGAACTGTGCAGTATTGACAGATGAATCCTAAACCAGTAGAAACATGGCTATCAATTCTTCACACCATGATCGCTTGTGTCAAAAGCTGTTAACAATTATGGAATATGTCAAAAAGCAACATTTCCCGGATCAAAAGCAATGAGTCATTGTCTGACCTTTGTTTAGCCTGAATTCAAGAACTTGCTAGATTTCAAATGATGGAAAACTGGTGATGAAGACTGCTTTCCAACTACTTATGGAAAAATGGCAGTTTGAATTAATTTAGAAAAGCATTTGAATATTGAAAATCTTTGTTTTACAAAACTTCTTAAAATACTATTTATTAAAGAAGTTGAAAGTTTAGATAAATGGTGATATATTAATGAAAAAAAAGAAAGAAGGAACTAAAGTTTCAGAATAGTTAGGGGACACCAGGCAAAGAATGTGTGTTGTTAGAGTTCTGTATCAAAATATATTGGCACAAAATCTTATTATGCTTATCCAAGCAGTTGAATGACAGACTGTAACCAAGCAATTTATTGCATTTATTGTACAAGAGATAAAGAATTGACTTTTCTTTCTGCAATAGACTATTTTAGACTGAAGAATAAGCATTTATGTTTCCCTGTATACATAATATCACACAAATACAAATTGCAGTATTTCTTTATGTACAAAATTAGCCTGAACAGAAAAATTACATTAAAATATGCTGCAATTCAGATTGTCAATTCTGTATTCCATAGCCTTATTGTTCTTTGAGGAAATTTTGTAGCTAAAGAGATGTAATTCATCTCCAGCCTTTTCCTTTTATGAGGAATATTTTGTGTTGACAGACTGTGTTTTATAAGACTTGAGTTTGTTTATGTTACAGGTGGCTTTGATCTGGATGAATATTTCCATCATGACTTCAAATTTTAGAAGATGAATTATCTAATAATACTCACTTTCCAGAGTGAAAAGGTTACTCTAGTTGCTCTGCTTGCAAGAAAAAAATGTAATTTACCATATAAGAAAAAACTGGAGACAAAGAGAAGATGTTTACATTTTTTTTTCTGACCAGTTTTGTTGCACTGGGATTTTTTTCCCTGGTTGTTTTGCTATGTTATTGTTATTATTATTGAATATCTCTATACCTTCTCCTTTCACCCATGCCTAAACTAGTGTGTGTTTTGGATGCATTCTGTAAATATATGACCTTATTAAAATAAAACTTCTCATTCAGATTCACCAATAATAAATATATTTGGGTCTAAAACATCACAGGACTGGATTCTAACTGCAGGTGAGGCCGAGTAGGAACTCTGTGGGATGCAGTATAGAGGGGTAGCACATATCTACATTCACAGCAAAGTTTTGGAAGTTCAGCTGAATAAACATATGGCAATTTTTTGGACTTGGGTGTTACACATATAAAATACAATATTAACACTTACAGTTCCACCAGCTTCTGCATAGATTCTAGCATTCTTCCTTTTTCAAAAAGTGTACACAGTTCTACTTTTTCTCATTTTAATTCACCCTTTCTGGTTTTTATGTGCTTTCCCATTCCTTGGAGATGTAGTGCAGATATACTGCATAAACAAAGACAAGAAAAGCAATTGATAGAAATCCTTCTTTTTCATTCAGTTATATTTATTCCTTGTACATGGAAAGAGGATAGAGAGAATTTTGAAAGAAAACATTTTTACTTGGAGGTGTCACATTTTGAATGAAAGACTTCGTAACTTGTTTCCCAGTGCTTTGCTGCTGATACTCGCTTGTAGAAGTGTTTCCATACATGAAGACCCTGTCTTATAGGCATCCCACACCATGCAATGTGTTGCTTGGTGCTCTGTAAAGTGGTAGTCATTAGAGACTACACTTTCACCTTTATCTTCAGAAGTTTCTGTTGTCTGTAGAAGTCTTTTGTTGCATGTGGGATGACTAGGTGAGTGAATGTGACATAAACCGAGTGTAAAAGACACTTCTCTCCCTACTGACCAATGTTGTTTTATTTATATAGGCTTGAGCATTTTGTTTTTAGTTCTTTATTTACTTTAACTTGGGGAGAGTATTGAAGAGGCCTGCCACATAAAAAAAAAATCAAATTGTCTTAACAATAACAAATCAGAAACTTTGCTTCAATTTCTTTCTCAAAGTCAAGGTGAGATCTATGAGAAAAATAGCCTGGGACAAGGATAAAGCAGCTCTTTGGTATGTAGGATGTGCAGTTTACATTTTGGATGATATAAGTTGGCTGTGTGGGCTGAGAGCACCGACCAGTTTCAAATACAGCAATACTGATAATAATGCCTGCAGGAGCTTCTAATCCCTAAACATCAAAACACACACAAAACAAATTGTCCTGGGTTCAGTAACAGCAGTCATTTTTCTCCTTCTTAGTAGCTGGTGCATGTGTGTTTTTGACTTTCAGCCTGGGAACAATGCTGATAACACCGATGTTTTTAGTTGCTGCTCAGTAATGTTTACTCTGACCAAGGACTTTCTGAGTCTCATGCTTTGCCAGGAAGGAGGAGAAGCCTTGGTTCCATTAGGTCAGGAAATCAGGCTCATTTAACCTCAGTGGTGTTATTCATTAGAATTAGTTTTCAACAGGTAGTTTGTATGTCTGAGTAAGGATCTCTTTTTAAGAAGCAGTGACCCTTCCAGAGATTCAACCTTTGCTTTGGAGGCTCAGGCGAATCTGTCAGGATCCTGGTCTTATTCACACTTTCAGTTAGGTGTGCCCTGATCTAGCCATCACCCACAAGCTTTCCCTATCGATTCCCTTCAAAAAATGGTGGTGGCTGTTTTCTTTGAACTGCTTACACAACTGGCAATTTTTTCCCCCTAAAAAGAGACTTGTTTGCAAATCTCTGTCTTTCTATGGGCTAATGAAACCTCTCAAATCCTCTTTAGATACTTCTCTGTGAGTTTGTGGAAAACAATAACCTGAGGATTCAGAAGTGAATTTCATTAAACTCTATAAACTTCAAGCTATTTTGACTTTAGGTATTTTATTTTCTGTTCTGTTTCTATCTGTCATCATAGCAAGGCTGAAGCTGGCAGCTAAGCTTTGTTGGTCTCAAAGGACATATCCACTTCCTGTACCTTTCCCTACCCCTCCCCTCTGCAGTGTATGAAAATTTTAATAATAAAGCATTAGACATTAAAAAGGGAATCTAATTTATCTGTCTATAGATCACAGGCATGTCATCCAGGTACCCCTGTCTGGAGTCTTGTGTATTGTTAAAAGGTAAGCTGCTGGTGAGGAACAGTTTTTGAGTACTCCTAGACATCTGCAGAGGTACTGGACCACACACTGAAACTTGCCCACTGACTTAACCTTCTCTTTATACTGGTCAGCAGAAGTTGCTAGTTACTGAGGTGTGGTAAGAGAATAAACTTCTTTTCCATGAAACGAACTTAATGCATTTTGGGTATTTAAAATCCATATGAATGACTACTTTGAGATCTCTATTGCCTGTTGTAACTCCATGGCATGGGAAAAAGGGACTGAATGTGCTTTTTATCTTCTTTTATGCAACGTTTGCCTGATATTGAACTCATAAGGTGGTCATCATCCCAAATGTCCAGCCCATAGTTTACAGGTATTTTAAAATTGGAACCCATAAATAACATAATGACTATCCAGAATAGAAATGTCAGTTCAGGTAAATTTCAGTTATTGTAATTCCAAGAGTAGTAGTAAGGCTAGTTGCAATATAGCAAACAGTCAGAAATCTCAGAATAAAATTCTGGAGGACTAACAGAAATGTGTTGAAACTATAGCTGGAAGTTTAGTGTGAAGTCATGAGATTTATCAATTATTAATACAGAGCATAATCAATGAAAAGTTCATGAGGAAACAATAAGCTCTTTTTTTCCAGCTGGAGATTCCTTGAGGTGAGCTGCTGGTGAGTCTCTAAAGATTATTGATGTGTGGAATGAAGAATGTGCTCTTAACACTGAGAGGTACTCTTGGGACCAGAAAAAATGGCTTGGAAAGGTCTTTGCTGTAAGTGCTGTTTCTGATCTAGTGTGTGCTTCTGCTAGATCCAGGAGGGCATGGAGTACTGGTGATCACAGAAGCTTAAGTAAACCACATCTTATTATCTCTACCACTCTGCTTACCTGATTTTCTTTTTTCTGCATCTCTATTTCCTAGCTCTCCATAAAATCCCAAACAGACAGAATTAAAAATGAGTGCTAAAACTGTGAAAAAAAATACAGACAGGAGATGTATATCTTATGTATAGTAATAACTTTTCAAGGCATTTTTTTCCTCATTCAGAAAATAAATATTTTTCAAATATACAGGGTTCAGAAAAGAAACTCAATGGGAGGAACAATAGTTCAACTAATAGCATGAGTGAAAATGACTAATACAAGTATATGAAATCAGCTTTAAGGTGGGTTACGGAAAAGGCAGAGAACATTATTACTTGAACTGAGTTTTATTTTCAAAGGTGCCTGAAGGAGCTGATTAATGAGTTGGTTTTTGATTGTCCACTCTCTTTGAAGACAACAACAGAAAATAGTATAAGTTCTTTCAACAAAATTACTATTTTATTCTTCCTTCCTTTCTTTTGGGCTTTCAACTTCTGTATATATGTTTTGTATAAGTATGAAAAAGGGCTAATGTTTATTAAATTTATAAGTCTATGAATTTACAGTCTTCCTGATCTCCTGCTTCTGAAAACCAACAGATTTTTGTTATACTTAATATTTTTAGGGATTTTCAGTGAAATTCCAACAGTAGAATAAACCCAGTACTCAGCAGATAAGCTTTTCTTGAGAACAGATTTCCACATTGTCAGTGTGGATTGGAAGACCTTGCTTTACTGAGTCTAGTCTTTCTGAAAGTAATTTCACAAAGCAAATTCCACTTCTATTTATCAGTTCCTAGGGCATGCACCATCAAAATGCATGGAAAAGCTAAGGTCTCCTGACATATGCCTGGTTATATAAAAACTACTGCAGAGACTAGAAAATGAAAGCAGCAGTATTAGTCAAACTGTGAAACAAAGGATCATTAAGGAAATAATTTACAGAAATGGGCATCTCTAGTATATTACCCACAAATTGCTGCCAGACACTCAACAGCTCTCTGTGAAAAGAAGGCAAATCACTCACTTGGATTTTTAGGAACAATTCGTCTTTAGTACTTTAACAAAATTAGGCAAACCAAAAACATTGTGCTGCTTAAGATGAAAGACATGAAAAATACCCAGTCTTTTTATTCTCGTTTCTTACATTAGATTTTTTTTTTTCCATGTGCAAATAGTTCTGCAAAACGTCCAGTTTTATGGGACAATCTGTCTACATTTTCACCCAATGCTATTTCCACTGCCTGAAAAAATGAATCTTGCATAGTTCTGGTAGCTAGAACTTCTGCTGTGAGGGAAAAAAATGTTGAAATAGATACAAGGTCCATTTAATTTCTGAATATGGTTAGTCTTTCCTATTTGGCCTGCTTCTCAAACTGTAGTAACTCCTTTTAAGTTTTGGACAAAAAATTTAGGTATGGCTTATGCCTTGCTGAAATGGTATGAAGAAAACGTGGTTCAGCTTAAAGTAACTGAAATAGGTATAATGTGTTGGATGCTGAGTAAAAACCCACTTGAGCCTGCTGTCTGATTTTTAATATGTAGTTGAAAATGTTTTTTTTTTTTTTTTTTTTCAAAATCTGTATACTTGTTTTTCCTTTTCTTTTGCTAACAAAGCAATAGGAATTATATTTTGGATATTTTTTAAATAAACTCCCTAGTCAGGAAAATTCACAGGAATAGCTTCAATATTCACAAATCTAGGAGATAGAAATAGAGGAAACCACACCATTTTATACCCAGTTTTGCATGTAAACAGAAAAAACCTGTCAATGTGTGCTGGAATCTTGATTCATGCTGCAAGTGTCTAGCAATGGTGGTTTTCAGCTAGGGTAGATAATGCCCACTCAGATAACTTTTACCAGCTGGTATTCATGGACCTTTTAGGAATTATAGATTGTAAGCCTTTTGCACTGCACCAAATACATAGCTGAAGAAGGTCCATACATAGCAACAGCAGAGGAAAGAATTTCTGAGAGTTTATAGTCTGTGGGAGTTTTGTAAAGTATCAGGTGTGTCAGAGATCATTAAAGTTTCTCAAGATTTTCTCTGAAAAATGCATATGTGAGCATCATGAACTGTGTACTCAATGAATTCCATCTTTCTCGTGTATGCAGATGTTCTGCGCCCAAATCTTGCTAATCTTCAATGAATTTTATATCACAGAGTTGTTTGACTTACTCCAAATAAACATGCTAAGTGGACTGTGTGTACTAGAACACATATGTATGAGTGCTTGAACCAGCATGTTAATTCTATGGTTGATGTGCTTGGAAAGAAGTATATAAAGAAGAGCTGAAAAATTTAAGTAAATTTAATATTTAACCACTGAGTGGCACAATAGGAATAGTTTCATACTTTGCAGCTACCCTTCAATATTTTCTTGAATAATTAACTAAATAAAGTATCCCAACAACTTCAGGTGGACTGAGTATGGCACATCCACTTTGTTTTGAAATGGTTAAAAAATACAAAAGATACCACTTCCCGAAACAGGTATATATATATGGAGTGTTTTTTGTCACCAACCTAAGCTGACCAAATTCCATCACATCTGAAAACCTGGGAAAAGTTTATTTACCTGTTGTTTTCAGCACAGGCATCTAGTAGCTGTTTGATGTGAATCTTGTCAAAGAAAGGTATGAGAGTAGACAAAGCCTCTTAACCTCTCGTTTGTTTTATCCAGATAATACTCCATAACTTCTTGGAGTCTTATTTACATTTAGTCTGTCCAGGCTAAAGCCTTAGGGGAATTAACTTTGCAATCTAGTTGGGTTTCCAAAAGTTAGGAAGAATAGGATGAATACACTGTCTGGTTTTCCTGGAAAACCAAGGATTATTGTTGTACTACATGAAATATATCTCTGTACTTTTAAAATCTATTACAGCTTAGTATGTGTTTAATGGCCCCAGACACATTTGTGATTTTTCACCATCCATGTGATGTCAGCTGTATTTTTGTACTTACATAGAATGAAGGTTAAGCAGTCTGCATCTTTTCTGTGCTCACTTTTGGCAATATTTTCCTTTGTACAACTTTTTAAATGATCATTGGCAAAGTTTAGAATTGGGGGTTGTGAAAATATTAACTTGATCCCGTGTGATTTCCTTCAGCCCTGTTTTGATCTTTCCTGTTTATGAGGTTTTATATGGAGTCTTGATGTTTCTGTCTATTCATACATATTTCTGATAATTTGTATGAATATTTTTTGTAGTCTGTTTTTCTGCAGCTTTTGTTATGTAATTATAACATTCTGTCTCGTGCTTGTGATATAGTGGGGTTTTCCTCACATTTCATAGTTTTGTTTTATTTCCTCAGATCACCTCATGCTTTACCTTCCATGTGACAGTTTGTGTTTGTGGTTTTTTTATCTCCAGATCCCAGATGTAGGGTTATGCATATATGTATCAGTATGTTTATCAAGAATATTGAAATTATCTTAATTTTGAAAAATGGTTGTTCTATTGATGTCAGTAAATCTTTACTTCATTGTAAGGTAAAGTAGAATAGTATGTATATATTTTTGTAGTGTTGAGGTAGAATATTCTGTTTGTTCATTGTTTCCATCTGTGACAGTTCTAATAATTACAAAATAAAGTGTTTGGAAGGAGTACCTGATCTTAGTTGCTTCTGGTGATGATTTCTAACTATGATTGAACACTTAAATATGTAGCGGGCTGGCTATATGACTCTTTACTTCAAAATCTTGGACAATATACTTCCAAATGTCTATTTCTGAATGACAGGCACTGCTTCAATGGGTATTTAAGGATTTCATATAACTGCTTCATCATCCCTATCATGAGTGGATGTTGTAAACTGCAATTAGGTTGCTTTTACAACATTTGAATAGGTAGTGTAACACATAGTGTTTTATTTTTGAAGACTGAGGACACAGGCAACACAGGCAAAACACAGTCTCCAGAGAAACATACCTCTGACTACATATCTATCATATTGTATGTTTCTTTCTGGATATAATGGACCTTCAAGATACACTACCAGACAGAAAAATTTCTAAGAAAAATATTTTTCTAGCAGCAGTAAGAAGCTCCTAGGAGAGACTTTCATATTTAAAGCCTTGAAAATTATTTGGTAATGAACTTACCAGCTGTAAATTTAAATGAGTGAATTGCTTTGCACCAATAAATTCATACTTTCTTTCTTTGCGTTCTTTCTTTTTTCCTTTTTTTTTTTTT
>NDXB01005722.1:206089-244519 GCA_002631895.1 Agapornis roseicollis | reverse complement strand
TTTTCTTTGGGTTTTTTTTTTTTTTCTTTTTTTTTTTTTTAAATAAAGCATAATTATTAATTTGTTAAAAATAATCACAGTCAGTGAGCCCTAACAAGAAGGAAGAAATGTGTTTGATTTCTGCTTGACTATATTTAAAACAGTGCAGTAAAATTCACAGTGAGGTTATCTACAGATCCAGATACTTTTTCACAGTATTGAGGCAGAATGTCAATGTTTTAAAACTACTTGATTTAGCATCCACTCCATCTCTACCTGTTTAAAATGCAAGCATAAGCTTTTCTTCCAGTCTGCATTTGTTGGGTTAATTTTCTGGACCTTCAATATTATAGGAGGGTTGTTAGGAAATATTCTCCAATATTTGAAAAAGCGTGACTGTCATCAGAGCAAAATGTGGTATGAACAGTACTGAGATGTTCCCATGTCTGCATCTTGGTGTTAATTTAAATTAGATACTCATGCATTGGTGAAGCAGTAGTTAAATTTTGTTTCCTGCTAAACTTGGTTTCCTATTTACCCCTGAATACTCTGTGGGCTGAATATGTTTTCAGTGCTTCTTGATGTTGTACTTTTCTGGGACTAGTTATTTAAAGAAATATGAAAGATGGAATAATCCCACAATGAGTCTTTTCCCTTTAATTTTTCTGGCTAGCAGGGAAAATGAAATCTGAACTAATGGTACAAATACTGCTGGTGCTCAGTGTTTGTAAATGGTGATTTGTTCGTTTGCAAGGCTTATGTATATTCCAGCAGTGGTAGATCTGCATGCAGTTTTTGAGAAATATGTTAAAAATAGAAAAGTACATTTAGTAGTTCATTGGTTGCTTAAAATAGGGAAGCATATTACAGCTTCTTCTGATGAATGTGGGTAGCACATAAAATGTCAGTTATCCAGACCATTTCACAGTCCAGCTGAACTTACTTTTCCTGAACTAATTTTTTGAGAGGGGCACATCTATTTTACTATTCTGTATTTTGTTGCTTGGAGAGTAAAAAATAAAATATCTGCAGTTGTTGCAGCTCTTTTGCATGTAGTGCACATAATAGAAGCCTGTTGACAAAAATGTCTACACCAAGTTTTAGCTACTAAGTAATTTTTCTCAATTATTTTCTTGGCAAGATAAGTATGTTTTTGTATGCAAAACCTGGTGTTGTATTAAATTATCTCTGCAGATACAGTACATCAATAAGATTTTAATTAAGAAGTTCTCCGGTTATCACTTCAGTGATCTGTTTTGGAATAGGATTGTAACTGCTAGGTAATGAAGACTCTTCGTGATACTTCAACTCTAATTTAAAGTCAGCTTTCCTCTGCCATTCTTTGGCCTTCTCCTTTTCCAAAAGTTACTACCAGAAAGCTTATGACAAGTCTTTTTGATGAAGTTATTTTGACTTGTCAGTTCTGGTAATGATAAAGTCTTGGAGATTAGATTACAGCAACAGCAATACAAATTGGTGAACTGATATTTCTCATGGAGGAAAAAAATCCATCAGTTATTAAATAATACAAACATTATCATAATACTCAGATTTTTCTTATTTTGTAAATAAGTGCAAGACATATTTTTACTATATTTATATTTACATATTACAGAATCACAGAATCCTAAGGGTTGGAAGGGACCTTGAAAGATCATCTAGTCCAACCCTGCTGCAAGAGCACAAATAATAATTTAAATGTACTTTTACAATATTTCTTAAATCACAAAACAAATATAGGTGAACGATATCAGATTAAAATTTCAGTAGCTTCTATATTTTTTTTTGAATCGGTACAGTCATATACAAAGAGTATTATAGATAATTTATAATAAAAATAAAAGCATTCCTTCTTTTGGTAAAGAGTACTTACGTGCTTTGGAAAATACTAAGTATCAGTGGATAAAAATGAAGGCCATCTTTTTCTCAAGACACCTTGAAAAGTGATCTGAGAGCCCCAAACCAGCAGAGTCAATAGTGTTAAAATTGTCAAGCACATGAATTGCATATCTATTTTGAATCTCCATTTATTTACACCACAAAGGTGATCTGCAGTGCTCTTATAAATCCTGTTATCAGCACTACTAATAATATATCACACTGATGGGGTTGCAGCTTAAATGCTTGAATTTCTACTTCAAATTGTGACTTCATTCAGGATAAGTTATAACCCAACTAATCGCCTCTTCTCATTGACATCATTTTTCAAACTCTGACCGAAAATGCTCATCTTCTTGTAAGTGAACTAATGCTTGGATAGGTTAAAAAAAAAAAAAAAACAATAAAAAAAAGCTTTGGACCGGTACAGAGCAATCACAGATGCTGTGGAATATGCACGGAAAAGGACACCTAAGCATGCTGGCATCATGATCGCAGTGNTTTTTAAAGGAAAAAATGCTTGGAAAGGTTAAAAAAAAAAAAAAAAGAAAGAAAGAGAAAAGAGCTGGCAGTAAATACCAGCTCAGACGATGAATTTTTATGCTGCCGAAAGATGTTGAATCCAGACAGACATTTTTAAAAATCAGCTTCAGTACTGCTTTTTCCATCATCTGCCTTCTGAACCTAATTTGCTTCTTGTTGCCAACAGCAGTGCTTTTATGTTTTTTTTCACTGTTCCCAGAAGAGCTCTATCCTCTGAAGCCCTTTTTAACATATAAAGTTTACAAGGCAGGACAGATTGTTGCAAGGAGATTATCAACTACTGTAATTTTTCTGTAATTGTGCAGTTCCTCAGTATCCGATCAATGTAGCAGTTATTCAAAGTCAACACAACACAGAGTTGTGGCTCTGGGTACCTGGCTGTGTTGGCTTACGAGTGTGTGAGCCCCAGAACAATAAAACAAAACTATATCTGGCTAATAAAGTATATAAAATTGGTATCAAGAGAGATGGACCTACATCAGGTCACCTTGTGTAAATTCTCACAATTTTATGCAAACTCTTTTTCTTCTTATTTCTATTGTACTCCAAATATTTGTGGAGGATTAGGGACTTTCCTGGACTACCATGCGTAGCTTGAATTTTGACCATTGCTGAGGAGCTTCTAAAATATAATATTGTTGTGGATTTTATGTCAGTAAACTGGCATTAGGTTACTCATGATGCACTTAGGATTATTGTGGGTTTTTTAGACCTTTTGGCCTTTACCTGTGATTTACTAGTTACTTCTACTGTGTAATTTCCTAAGAAAAAAAGTAATTTCCTGTCCAAAAGGACTTTTGATCTAAGTACAGAGTATTTTCTTTATTAAGCATGTCTTGAGATAATATTACTCTACAAAAACTTTCATCCCTGATTGAAAAGTCTTTACAGTAACTGCAGTATTGCAGTGATGGTTCATTATTTCTTGTATGAGAAAAAGAACACAAACTATTTCTTTACAATTTTTGGATTTTTATAGTAATCACCAGTGGCAGGAGCACAACTATTTGTTTTTTTACAGTAGTATGTTACAAGATGGAAGTGTTTCTTAATTTCTTTTTTCGCATTTGAGTTACTGCCTGATGTTGCTGTACCTCAGCATAAATGTTTATGTTACTAATGGAAACACTAACAAAAGGGCACTCAATTTCCCTGACTCAAGTTATCTATACCAGTCTCTTAAATTTTTCCCTTATCATATATCTTAACGCTTAGTAAGAAATTTGTATATATCTTGCTCTAATTAACATTGATCTTGCTCCTGATATATTGAGCTCTCTGTGAATCTCATAGTCTCTTGAGCTCTTTCCAGGGAATTTGGGTTGTGCATATTCTGGTTAAATATATAATCAGACCCTTACAAATATATTTTCTCCTAAATCCCTTGCTACAAACTGGAGTGTAGTCTTGACCTAACAAAGACAATATGGAAAAGATGTACTATGAAAGAGACTGATTATATCTTCTGATTTTTATTCTGTGAGATCCCATGATCTAAGGATGAGCTTCACTTGATAAGCTTTATGGGTGCTGGTGCTAGGATTTGGGATGTTGAAAGGTTATACATCAACATAAGTAGGACATAAATATTTTTGTGAAGTGGGTTTCTACTATTTACATTATGTGCCAAAGAATGCTCAGAATTAGTGCATGGAACTTTTTTTTCATTATGTGTCTTCTGATTAATTGTAGAAAACCAATCTTTATTTTCAGTCATGTAAGTACAAGTATACTGCGGGTTATGCAGGAGTATAAGTAATTACAGTGATCTAAGCACACCTCCAAGCCATTTTATATCACTTCACTAGTGAGTTGTCCATGTTGCCACTACAAATTCTCATTTCTGTGGGGAAAAGTTAGCACAACAGAAAACAGGTTAAGGCAACTAAAAATGCTGAACATTGCTAGTGAATTTTAAGTTGTGCATTGTTTGTAAAATCATAGATTCATAGAATGGTTAGGGTTGGCAGAGATCTTAAAGATCATCTAGTTACAGCCCCCATGTCATGGGCAGGGACACCCTCAACTAGATCAGATTGAAATCTGCAGCTCTGTGGTAGGTGGCCAAGCCTCTTAGGCCATTTTGTGACTGTGGCAGTCAGATGCCATAGGATGTGAATTACAACAGTCAACATGATGAAAAGAAGATGTCTACTATGCTAAACAATAAGAGGGGCAAATTGATGCAAAATTCATTGTATACCCTTTTGGGCATCCAGATGGAGGATGAAGTAAGTTAACTCAAATTTTTTAGGGCAGACCCTTCTCCAGGATCTGTACACCAAGACCTTTTACAAACCTTGGGTATCCAGGTAATGTGTGTGCATCTTATCACTTATAAGTTGTGGAGTTGGCAGTCTTTCCTATCTTAGCTTTCACATGTTATTTTTTCTGACGAAGTTCAAAGCCAGCCTTTCCTAACCACCATGGTTTAGTTAGTTTTAGAAGGGAAGAACTATTTGTCTTTTAGTTACTTCCACTGAGTCGGTTCAGTTTTGCATAGAATTACAAGAGGACTGCAGTGTTGAAGGGAATACTTGTGCCACTAAGTACAGATCTATAGATCTATTGTGTTGTAACCACAGCCACCTCACACTGTCATTTGACATAAATCAGCCTCCATCTCAAATCCCATTTTGTTTTGACCTAAAAACTTCTACAGATATTTTATCATCTCTTTTGTCTGATGTTTGAAAGTATTAAACATCTGGCCGAAGTACATTTTGGTGAACTGGACAAATCAGAGGAAGCAAAGAGTGGACCTTTAGCTGTGTTGTCTTTAAGGCTTGAACTTCTACAGGAGTCCAATAATATAAAACATGCATCTGGTTTTGGGATCCCAGAGGCATTTGGCATGAAGCTTATATGAAGCTGCTCAGTGCTGGCTGTTCTCAGATGCTGCTTGACGTGATGCTAACAAATGTGTAGGCAAGACACATTGAATTCAAGTGGTCCTGGGTAACCTGCTCTAGCTGACCCTGCTTGAGCTGGGAGGTGGACTAGAACCATAGAATTAGAATCATATAATTAACTAGGTTGGTAAAGACCTTTAAGATCATCAAGACCAACCACCAACCCAGAACCACCAAATCCATCACTAAACCGTGTCACTAAGGGCCTCATCTACATGATTTTTGAACACTTCCATGAATGGTGATTCCACCACTTCCCTGAGAACCCTGTTTCTAGATGCTTTCAGGAGGACTCTTTCAAGCTCAATGATACAATGAGTATTTTAAACAAATTCAGGAAGGCATTTTGTCAGCGTCTTTTTTAGTATGGGATGAATTTTAATGTAGCCAGGTTGGACAGAGTCTTGGGTGATATAGTCTAGTTGAGGCGTCCCTGCCTGTGGCAAGGGGTTTGGAACTAGATGATCTTAAGGTCCTTTCCAACTGTAACTGTTATATGATTCTACGAATTTTTGTCTAGAGAGACCTCAGAATTCCTGCAAATAATAGATTAATTATCAAATTCTGAGACAAATACCATGTCAGAGAAGTATGCTGATTAAACATAAGTGTTTGAGGGACTATGGTCTTTTAGATGTTAACACTTAAATTTCATTTTAGTGAAGGAAGAGGTCTTAAGCTTTAAGTGTGTGCTGTTCTAAAAGCATAATAAGTTGGGTCTGTTATTTCTGCAGAATGAAAAACTGTTCTGGCTCTTCTGCTGTACTTAGTATTTTTTATTTAAAAATGTTTTACTGGTTGCCACTTAGTAATATATACTGCAACCATTAGGTAACTGAAGGATAACAGAGAAAATGATTTATTATATTGAAAAATACTCGTGCACAAAGGCAGCCAGCTGGTTTAAATAAGTGTATGATGTTACTTAGGAGGCCAAATTTCATTATATATGTGATGATAGCAAAAGATCCATTACAGACTTGTGGGTTAATGAAGTATATGCGAATAATTCTATTGATCTGCTGCAACCCAGTAAACCGCTCAGTCCTTACTAAAGGTAACGTTACAGTGGTAATGGCAGAGCTGAGTGAATTACACAGATGAGAGACTGATTTATATCTTCAGTCCATTTTTTGAATCAAACATTGAATAGTGTCCTACTTTACTATTAAAAATCGCCAAATGTCTCTCTGTTGGGAATGTTAAAATCTATGCCTCCTTTACTTTCAGTGTCCTTTCCACATTTGATGATCTTAGGTTGTAACGATGACATAGAGGACTGCATTAACTAATGATAAAAAAGGTACTTAATATCTCTATGGGTTATTAACTGGAATCAGAAACATTGTCTCTTTGTAGACTGTTTGGAATGTTGACTATTTTAAAAATAGTTTTCCAGGGCTGCAATAAAAGGTGGGAAGTTCAGAGTTTCCATTCCAAAGTTGTTACAGTATACCAGTCTCTCTATAAAATTTTGGGGTTTTGAGTTTATTTGGCTCTCAGATAACAGTACCTTAATGTATGCTTGAAAGGATAACAAAGAAGATAAGAACAGATAAACTGTCACTATGAGCCTTCTTGTATAAGCCTTTCCTCTTCTGGCCATCTTGCCACCCTTTCTCACCCTGGCAGATATACAAATGATGCTAAACCCTGTCATGAAGATTAATCCACCTGGATGATTTCTCAACCCTGTAACAGAGGGCATTTTTCTGAAAGATTAAGAAGGCGATGACCAGATGGATGTACATGACTTGGTTCAAATACAGAGGCTTATTTCGAGAAATTTTACCAAAATGTCTATGAACCATAGTCTAGCTTCTTGTGATAAAGCTCACAGTAAATGTAAATTTGCACAAGACTCCAGCAAAATGAGTGAATACACTGTTCAGGTATCAAAATACAGTTTGTAAGAGGCAGAAAGTTATATCAAAGGGGAAGAAATGAAGACAATAAAATGCATTGCACTCCAAGACTGAATGGAAACCACAAAGTGTTAACTGCTTATGTCTAGAAAAAGACAGAATAAGAGTAGAAGTAGGCAAAAGAACCTGATAAAGCTAGAAACAGCAATGGACTGTCATAAATGGTCTAAATATTTAGAGGTTCATCATCAGGTCCTTGGAAAGGAATATATGTCATATTCCAGAGATGCCTTTGAATTAAAGTAGAACATTTTCTAGCAAAGAAGTATGAAATATAGATTTGTACTTGTATTTAGTACTGTGTTTTTTATTTTTCTCTTTTGGGAGTCTTGGTTTTAAGTTATATGGCTGCACATTTTGGAGGCAATTTATTAGAACTGAAAGGAGCAGGAAGTATTACTAAAATGTCTTTAGCAAACACAAGGCAGGTGAGCATAAGCTATCCATCCATTCATCATTTCAATACCATGTCTAATGATATTGTCTAGCTTTTCCAGCTGTTTGACAAGCAAACAATATATCAGCTTCTCAGCCTAGGTACTTTCAAAGAAAGATCCATAGCAGAAAATCATTAGATGCAGTAACATTCCTGTCCTGATTTTGAGGCACTAAGAGTTGCAAAAAAGAGCTAGAAACATGTTGTTTTAGCTGATATTTTGCAAGCAGTGATTTTAAGAAGGCCCTCCATATGTAATTTTTTTCTTCACAATCTTCTCAAGATAATAGCACCTAAAAAGCGAATCATCTCCAGCTTGAAATGGGAGTGTCATTGGTGTTGCTTATAGTTGAGAAAATGGCTTAGTTTTGATTTTGTTTTCTAAAACATTAAGGAAGACCAAATGCCTACTACATCTGAAGAACAAACAATGACATAGTATTACTAGATGAATCAGTGAACTAAGTCTATTGTATTGAGTCTAAACAGTCTGCTGGTATTGTTTTTTGAGAGGATATGAGTTTTACAAGTACTAGGTAATAGTGTTAGTTGTCTTGATAAGGAGAACAGTACAGTGTCTTGGTCATATGACCCAGAGAATGCACCTCCTACCAGAAATGTGAACTATAATCGCAGTAAAGCTCTATCTCTATTAAACTTTTACTCATTGTCTTAGTAAGAGCTTTGTAGATTTATTTTTATACGTTTGTGACTTTTATTTGTAACCTGTTTCTACAGTTTTCATCCTTCTCTTAGGGAGAGGAAATAGGACCCTTTGGCAATCCTGTTGACAGAAAAATGTGTATCATCTCTTGTGCTTCTGCAGGCCAATGGATTTTGCACACTGAAATTTTTGCCCAGCTACGGATGTGATTCATCCTCAATTCTATCAGTTTCCTGCCCTTGTGAAAGAAATTAGTGAAATCACATCAGACTGTTATAGAAAACAGGACTTGAAACAGAGACTTTGCTCAAAGGCAGGATGAAAAGCACTTGTGATAGGTATTTGTCCAGCTTCATACTGAAAATATGCAGTGATGCAGATTCTATAGTCTCTTCCAATATAGAATTTTCTTTACTACTGAAAAGCTTTCTGTTACTGTTGAAAAACCTAAAATATCCAACTAAACCTTCCTCCCTACTATTTAATGAAAGAGGTTTTCTACTTTGATTTCTCATGTTTGCATATCTAAACCCCAATATTAACGTTTTATCTTCAAAGAGAACTTAGTCTTCTGTAACTAAAATTTCCAAATTTTTTTCAGTCTGTTCTCACAGGTTATATATTCTGTTTCACTGATCACTCTCACCACTCCTCTTTCCTACCACCACTTGATTCGAATCCTTTAGTTTCTATGTCCAGACTGGAAATTGTATAAGTCTATGTTTGTAAGCTTTCAGCTGGATAGTAGGAGAGTTATTTCACACTTTAAAATGATGTGTCTATCTGTGTGTATGTGGAGTCTTCTTCCCTGGAGACATTAAAGAGAATCTGGTTATGGCAGTGTGTTGTAGGTGATCCTGCTTGAGTAGGGGGTTTGGACTAGATGATCCTCAGTAGTCCCTTCCAACCTCACCCGCTCTGTGATAATGTGATTGCCTTTTGTAGCTGATTTTGTGTAATAGCTTGTGAAGCTGCTTCTTTTATGGTAGAGAGCAAGGTTTATTCAGAGATTTGTACTTTTTTTCAGTCTGCATTCAAACTACAGAATGCTCTGCGTGGCGCAGGTTTCCTCATGAAAGATCACTCCAGCAGCTGGATAATTCGGTAGTCTCGTTAGGGGGCATAGCATCCTGGCATTCACCCCTTCACTGCAGTACAGTCCTGGTGGTGCTTATGTGGGTGCAGTAGAGAAGAAAACTAATTATCTCTAGCAGAAAAGGTGCTTTTTGTTTACATGCATAGAAAAAACAGAAAGGGAGAAAATTAAATAAGAAAATAAACTCTCTGAGAAAGATGAATTCTTACACATAATTGATCCCATTGAATCTATTTGTTTAGTTATTTAGAAACCCTCATCTGTTGATGCTCCCCAGGTTATTTCAACAATAAGCATTAACTCTTCAGTGCATGCCAATACCAGTATGGCACTTTCTATTTTCCAAGCCTGTGCTGCTTCAGACTGTTCTGAGCAGCCTCATTAATATTTGAGAAACTGTGTATGAGAAACCCATATTTAAAAAGGGATGCAAGAATTATATCTTTTATGACTTCCTTCACAGATCTTTTTCAACTGTATTGATTCCATTCAGTGACTTTGAATTAGCTCACAGTATTTAGCTTTATTCACACTAATTTATGATTTGAAATAGCATGAAAAATTTGAAATATGCATAGTTTACTTCTTCAATATGACAATATGCTTATGCTTTCAGCACTGAGATACATTTGGTATGTTGAATAAAATATATTTAATAAGCATGACGGACACTTTATCACTAAATAAGTACAGATATATTTTCAACACCCAGCTGTTGATTAAAATGTAGGCAGAAAATGAAATGTATAGTGAAAGAAAAGCTTGGTGCTTTAAAATTCAGCAGTATGAAGTCTTCAAGATATCTTTAGTTGTTATATTATTCCTGTAAATTTATGAACCCTGAAGTTAGATAGTTTTAATCTTGATATATTTCCAGAATGCGAAATTGGCCAAAGATAAACTGTTTATTGTAAAAGGCAAGGTAATGGGAAGAGAAAAAAGAAAATCTAATGTGAGTACTGCTGTTCCCTTTTACTGTCAAAACCAGTATTGTTTGTAACACTACCTGCTATGGAAGTATTTTTTCACATTTTATCTGTCATCAAAATGAATATATTCTTTACTTTTCCCAGTGCTTCAACCAATATATCATTCCTCCAAGAGAGATGGATTTCCTTTGAAAGACCATCAGAAAATTCAGTGTTTATTTGACAAGATTCTGTAAATGCATACAGTCCTGAAACTGAGTACTTCATATAAATTTAAAACATTAAGGAGACACAGAAAAGGAAAAGAGTTCATGGAAGCAATGTTTTCTTGCAGCAGAAATGCTTAAAGCAGGGACAGGTTTGGGTAGCAACTGTTGTCTGTATCACTGACAGTTCTGCCACGGAGATCTTCCTCTGAAAACATTGCAGTGCACCCTTAGTTTTGCTGTAAGTCCTTGGGAGACTCCAGGGCAAATTCAACTTACTGCCTGTCTTTGGGAGCTAACAACGGATGCTCTGTTCTCTGAAACTGCCAAGAACTAATATTCAAACTGCCTCCTGGTGTTTATTTCTGCAAACATGGGGCACTTGCAAGTGCACTGGGGATGAATGGGTGATTATTCCTCCCCTCTTCACCCAAGTGGAAGTAGATTGTTGGAAGTGGGATAGAAATTGCATAAATATTTTCAGTCTTGCTACTTTGCCACAACAACTAACATTTCTTCTCAGAGCTGTAAAGCAAAGGAGTGAGTATGTCTGTTTAAGATTTGTAATAGGAAAAAAGAAATGTTTCTGGTGTAGTTTGAATAGTGGATAAAGCAGAGAGGATTTCATCCTTAACAATGAGTTATGCTGTCAAGTAATGAGATTCTACACTGATTTTTATCAAACTGTTGCAAAATTTCTGTGTAAAATAAACATGTTTCTTTCCTGTTAGTTCTCTGACCTCCATCAAAATATCTCCCAAGCATCTACGCAAGGAATGGCTAATATAGAGGCTTTAATGTGTGTGGCTTCAGTACTTGCAGAATAAAGTCTTACAGTTGTGATTTTAGTCACTGCAATGCAAAATTTATAGCTGCTGCCTCCTGGTCCCCCTTCTCTGGACCTCCTGGGTAGTATAAAAACCCTGCCAGCTGGGGCACACTAGTGCATGTGTAGTGTGTGTGGTGTGTGTGTGCGTGAAAACTGTCACAAAGGGAGTATTAAGGACGTAACGTGTTCAGTTGTGATTGTGGCGATTTTAATACTGGTTTATTCTTTTGTCTGCATCAAGTTTATGATTGTGTTTCAAGGCTGTGGTGGTGTGGGTTGTGTTGTTTTAGCTTGGTTGGATAAGGTTTTTTGTTTTGCTTAGGTTTGTTTCTGTCTTGCCAAAAAATTAGGAGTACAATGTGAGCAGGATTTGGTAATTTAGAAAAAAAATGATATCTGGCAGGACAGAACTCCCCTTTTTTCTTTTTATGGATTGTGCACTTGTGTGACAAACAGGCAGATTAAAAGCTGGAGGCTAAGGAAAGGAAGAAAAAACCCCCAAACAAGTGATTTTTTTTCTTGTCTGTAAATATGAATGTTAATAAAAAAAAGGTAACTGACTTTAATTGTTCCAAATGTGTAAATAAACAGACAATGTTTGTAGATTATTTGCATTTGAACTTTGACTGAATTTAACCTTGTTAAAAAGAACACAAGGGGAAAACAGTCTTCAGCCAGCTCCTCACAGGGCTTGATTGCTTGTTTCCCCACAGCCCTTTGCCTGTAATGCTGCTGTTCAGGCTGTACTTTAAGCTTGAGCCTGCAGAGCTGCCATTCAAACTTAGCATTTACCAATGGTTACCACAGAGTGGTATCTCAGATACCTTCTGAGTTTTCCTGTGCTTATCTCAAATACCTCTCAGCATGAGCAAATTATAACTTTTAATGGTGAAGCTGGAGTTCAGCTTAAAAGGTAAAGCTGGCAATTTATATGAAAGTTGCTTAGTAATTTTTTGTGTTTTCTGACTGACTCAGGTTATTTCACATGATCAAACAGGACAATCTTTCCCAGTAGAAATAATTTTCAGAGTTTTGCAGAGGAACGAGATGTATTTTAGCTGAGCTGTCTTATACAGTTGAGAAAAAAGAACGGCTATTTATTTTGATCTGGTCATCTGTTTGAACATGATCGCCTTTTACTGTCTGCTGCAGTTCTTATGAGGACATTTAATTTATTAATGAAATTAGGTATTTTCATTATGTCCTGATTTTCATATGGAAAATATTTGTTTTACTGAAAATTAAATTTCCTGCTCATGGAACAGATTGAGGAAGTGTGCTTATGAAAGAAGATATTAAAAATGTAAATCTGGAAAAGGCTTAAGCCTTCTTCACATTCCTCTTCTCTGACTTCAGATGGGGACAGTTTTAGATTGCAGTAAGGTCCATCCTGTCTTTCTCATTTCAGTTTTGTGGCTGCATTTGTTCCTTTTTTTTTGTTTGTTTTTTCTATTTGGCAGCCGGAAGCAAATGTCAAATGCCTCTTCACTTTGATAAAGTTTATCTTGAGACTTCAGTGTTGAAAGGTAAAGCAGATTTTAACTAAGCTCAACATATGAATCCTTGATACAGTCTTGAAATTAAGGCAGAGTTTTAAATTGCTTAATGGGTTTAGGTTGTTTAAGGATTTATGCTTTTATGTCTTCAGTATCTGTCACAGCATTATAGGAGTAATAGTGTAGCAAAGGCTGCTAAATGAAAGTTTTTAGTAAGCAGATACATATCTGTTTATGATAAAATATATTCCCCAGGCAGTGCAGACTCTCTCTGGGATGCATTAACTCTCATGACTTCTGGGAGGAAGTTTGCAGCAATATTTTCTACCCTTAAAACTGCCCTTTTAGATTTTCTGACTCTGGTCTTACCATAATGTTTTTCTCTACAACTGAACAGAGGTTACTGTGGTCTGACTCTTATGGATTTCAGCTTAGGAGTGTGTTCCTAAGAAAGGGGTCTTCACTGAATGGGTCAAACTGTGCAACTTGCCAAACAGCAGAGATTGCAGCATATTTTCTTGAAGAAGCTTTCCATTTGTTACCAGCTGTGTCCTCCGATTTACTCTCACTACTAGGAAACAGATTGTCGAGAGAAACTCCCTCTTTTTCTTTATGTTGAAAGGTTTTATTAACTCAAGAGGAGTTCTCTGGCCATTTGCAGGATTAATATAGATTCTGGAATGGCAAGGACGCTGTACTATCTATAGGTAATTTTGGCTGTATGTTATGGGTTAGTGGTTATTTGTGTTTTTACAAACACAAGGGCTGCTTGACACAAACGACAGGAAAATGCTTTCTGGAAATGGAGGCCCACAGATGAATTAGGTTTATTGACATTATTTTGCTTTGCTTCTGCCATGTGCAGACTCCTTCTAAGTACAAAAGTACACTTTTATTTCAGCAGAAACTAATCTTAGTTTCTGTGCTAGAACAGATAAAAATATTTGAGGTATGTCAATAAAATGATGAAAACAAATAGTTTCTTTTATTTCCTGCTGATAAACTATGATATAAGTTAGGATCACCATTAAAAATACATATTTATTGCAACAATTAGAATTAAGAACAACAGATGGCTTATTAAAATTATTTCACATATCAGACTTGAGGGTTGAAAGGCACTAATTGCCACGCTGCATTGTTATTTGGTTGTAAAATCTGTTTAAAGCAACAATCTTGTTAATGGAATCTGGAGAGATGATTATGAATTAAGAAGAAAAGTGAAAGATATGCATACTGTTTTAAACATACGTGAAATTGCTTCCCGTAGTCTAAACAGAGCATAGCATGTGGAATTACATGGTCAGAAACAGGGTTGGTACTTTGTGTCTTCTCCAGTAACCCACAATCTCACTCAGTTATGAAATGCAGTTCTAAAGAATTGACGAACAAAATAATCATAGATTTGAGCAGATAGATGATGTAGAACTAACAGAGATTGAGTAGTGATACAGCAGTGATCCACTGTGGTTGATCCACTGATCACCTCTCTTCTGAGAGACACACATGTATCTTGCCCCAGTGTGCTTCCCTGCTCCAAAATAAGGTCATACACTCTTCCAGTGAAGTGGCATTACTGGTTTTAAGGTGTGTAGCTTAAGGTTTTCATGAGAACTTCTATTGTGGACTGAAAAAGATTTCCTAATTTGATGATAAATCGTTATTTTCTAACTAAATTATAATTTTTCCCTATTATCATAAATAACTATGGGGATACTTTTTGTAAGTTTTTTTTTTTATCCTTTCCATTTTTGTAATCAGATGCAATGAAAAATTATGTTTTCCTCTCCATTTTTTTTTGTGTCCTAACAATATTCTTTACAGGAGCAAAAAATAATAAAACTGGTAATAATTTAATTAAAGTAACAGCATAGGATTTTTAAACATCTCTATCTAACAAGTAAAGAAAGCCATAGGAAATGCTGCAATTCTCTAATTCACTATAAGTAAAGCCATAAGCTATCCATCAGAAAAGAGTTCAAGGCAAAACTTAAATTTAGCTTTTAACAGCATGGGTCTCAGTTTACTTTTGCAGTTTAGCCTGCAGTATTCGCTCTCACAGTGAGAGTCAAGGGGCAGGGAGAAAACATAACATGAAATTACAGCTGCATAATTACTAAAAATAAGAAAATAATATTTTTTCCTCCCTATTTTGTGTTTTGAATGAAAATACTTGTTTGTATAATTACAGAAATGGGACATCAGACATTTGTGGTCATAGCCATGAGGAAGAATAGTCCAGAGTGCTCAGTAGAAAAAGAAATATTTGAGGCTACTGTAAGAAGAAAAAACTTCTCTCTCTGCAGATAAACTCAGAATTAAATACATGCTGCCCTTTCTCTATAATGTCTTTGATTCTCAGAGGATTTTATGAGAGAAACAAAAGACAGAATCTGGTCATAGGTTTTTCCCCTTTTTTCAACCTTTCTGATTTTTGTATCTAGTTGCTCTGCATTTTGGAAAGTTAAAGATGATATATTGAAATATGAACTCATTCTTGTCTAGGATATGGTTAGCCAGGTCTGTCCACAAGGAAATGAACTATACTGATCTATGGTTAGAACCTCTGAGCAAAAGTTATACATTTTACCATTGCTTTTACAGTCAAGAGAGGCATTCCTGTGCTCACTCTTAGCTCTAGCTCTTAAAGCAGGAAATGTAAAATCAGGCAATAGGTGGTACCATTTAACCTTTGCCCTCATGCTTCTTGCTAAAAGTGCCTTAAGAGTGCTCAACTGGAGCATTAACGCAGCTGTCTAAGCCAGAGTGAGGAGAGGTCTTGGCTCAGAGTATGCAGCAGGCTGCTTGGTGGTGGGGCTGGCAGCAGTAAAATGCCAAGCTCAGGAAAATCCAGCTGTATGCTACTGGTGCCTCTAGGAAAAGGGTAAAGAAGGCAGATCAGTGACCATTTCTCAGGGAATCCTATATGCTGGTTACTGTCATTTCCAATCCTCCTCATCTCTCTCTAGTAGTGATGGCAGCAGCAAGCCCAGTGTCCTAACTCTTGGATTTAATTCTTCACCTCTTAATTTCAGTCTCCCATCCCTGAAGTAATATGATTATGCTTCATATAAATCTCATTGGCTTTGGCTCAAGTTTTCCTGACTAATAATCCCAGTTTTTTATTAGATTTGCAGAGTGAGAACAATAACAACAACAACAATAATGACTGAGGGGTGACCCCATCAATGTTTACAAATATGTAAAGGGTGAGTGTCAGGATGATGGAGCTAGGTTCTTTTCAGTAATGTCCAGTGATAGGACAAGGGGNTTAGCTTGGAGAAGAGGAGACTGAGGGGTGACCTCATCAATGTTTACAAATATGTAAAGGGTGAGTGTCAGGATGATGGAGCTAGGTTCTTTTCAGTAATGTCCAGTGATAGGACAAGGGGCAATAGGTGTAAACTGGAGCATAGGAGGCTCTATGTGAACATCAGGAAAAACTTCTTTACTGTGAGAGTGACAGAGCACTGGAACAGGTTGCCCAGGGGGATTGTGGAGTCTCCTACACTGGAGATATTCAAGGCCCACCTGGACAAGTTTCTCTGTGATGTAATTTAGGTTACCCTGCTCTCACAGGGGTGTTGGACTAGAGGATTTTTCGAGGTCCCTTCCAACCATTAGGATTCTGTGATAATGTTGACTACCTGTACTCTCTTTGCTGTGGGTTTTTGCAGAGTATTTTGTATGTCTTAAGGAAACACTGGATCTCATATAAGCATCTAAATAGTTTTATTTTAAAAAGGTCCTTACCTATAGGTAAAGCATTGGTCATTTACTGAGACACCCCCACCCCGGGTATAAAAGGGAGTAAAAGAATCTGTTCTAACATTAGTGAGGCAGAATTTTATTATTCTTGTGTGTTTTACAAAACCTTATATTACAAAAAGATGTCAGCAGGTGTTTTATTGGTAGAGAATCATACAAGTGAAACCACAGATTTTGGCTTTTTGAGGTTAAAAACATATGGTATGTGTAAATTAAATCCTATGAAAATCTATTTGCATATGGAACCTGGCTTGATATACAGGATGTATTCTGTAACCACTTTATAAAATTTGTACTCATTTTTCATGGTTAATGGCCATATGCTTCTGCTACACTTTGAGACTATGTGGGCTGCATCTGCTGGCTAATTGAACACCTGAAATTTCTTGTTATTTGACAATTAAGGATTCTTTGTAGACTAATCAATGAGATGTCTGACTGATAGAATGTGGGTTCAAAGAAAAAGAAGGTTAGCTTTTCAGTAAATGTCTTACTTTTTATATGACTCTTGAATGGGAGTGACATGAATGCATGAATGAATTCTTTCCATTTAATTGGTTTTCAGGTAAAATTAGGAGTGACATGATGTCTGATTACAAAAAAAGTGCAAATTTTTTAAAATTGAGATGTTTATTGAAAATGTAATATCATTTGGAGTTAGAGAAATTTTCTGACTATAGTCAAAATAGTAAGAATATCTTTCACCAGCCTAGGATATATAAACTGAAAGGTGATGTTAGATTTGGCCTGATGTGAAATATGAATGTCTATGCAATTCCACTCAGTAAATGAAAACAGATATACCTATTTCTAGTCTTTATATTTGTTCTCAAATTTCAATGCACTAGTCTGGTGGCAGAGCAGGACTTAAATTTGTTAACCTTCCTTATAATGTGATCAGAAGTGAACAATCTGCACTGATTTTATAAATTGTACTGAAAGCCTGAGCAATTGTGCATTTAAACATATTGCTGACAGAAAAACGGGGGGAACACTAGATATCTTCTGTTTTCTTTGAGCTGCTGAGTTCTGTATAAATCTTCAGATCAGACAGACTCAGAAGCAGAAATTGCTACATATAAAAAATGCTTGCTTAAATGGTAATGTAACAAAAATGACAAATTTCCTCTAAAGTTTTTAGTTAAGGTTTTTGGAAATAATATAGAATTTTTCTCATGGTTATCCAGTATTTTCTGAGAGGTCAGTTGTCATGTCCTTCAAGCATGTGTTACAAAGGAACACGAAAAGCAAGTCAAATAATTTAAAAGCCTATTATCAAAATCAGTAATGTAAAATGGAGGCAAGATTTAACATAGATATTCATTCAAATGTAACATATGAATTATAAAATAGGCATTCATTATACAACTTTGAGGTGTTATGAATACTGTAAGTGTTCAGGTGCTAGACACAACCATGCTGAGTTTGTTGGTATTATCCTGATTATGAAGAATAGCCAAACCAGCAAAAAAAAAGGTCATGTCAAGGTTTGTTAGTACAGCTATCTCAATACAGGAAATGCAAGTATGGTGGACTACATAATCACCGACTTCAGGTAGCTCATTACCTGAATGTACTGAATGAGTCATGTTACAGAGTGGTTTGTATCCTTGTCACAAGTTCTCCATAACCAGGATTTTTTTTTTCACTAGATAGGATGACCAACATTTTCTTTTACAAGTATAATCTGTTGTCCAGTGTTCTACTGTCACTGCTTGTGCTACAGTTTAACTTCTGCTACTCAATCTGTTTTCACTGGCCTAGGACTACAGCCTGCTTTGCAGGTGATGTTCTTAATGAGTTGATAAACTCCTTAAGGATGGCTCCAGTAGGGTTTTGGGCTTTTGGGTTGGGGGAAAGAGGAAGTGTCCAAGACAGTAATTCAACTTGAAAACTGCTTGTCTCTCTTGTTGATGCTATTTCACTTGAAACACAAGTACATAGAGAACAGAGGAAAAGCATGTGAGAAAAAAACCAAATAGTGTGGTTGTATAACTCATCTGGGTGGTAAGTTACCCAGATTGTTTATTCAGAAGAATATTTAGAGACATCTCTGAAGCTTTGATATGTTTTAAGAAAGTTGCTTACTTCGAAGTAGTCAGATCTGTAACCTCTTTATGAATGTATATTTGCTCTTTGATGTGTTCAGCATTTCACTTCATTGCAAGTAGGCCTTTAAAAGTGTTAAATTGTGTTCATACAGGTAAGCTGGTATTTGCAAACTTTTTTGGTAAAAAAGATGTAGAGAAGTGTTATTTTGGTATGGGAATCGCAGCATGCCTCAGAAATCATGGATGATTTATTCAGGTGTCTCACTGTAGACATGCACAGAAAAGTTGTTTCTATGGTAATGTGAAAAATAAATTAACAAACAGGAAGCATAGGCAGTTTCTGAACCTAGACATGTTCCCCTTCCCATCTCAAATGTGATATTCAAGATCTTGTATGCAGATCTGGTTTACATGAGGAATACCATCGTTACGTTCTAATTTTTGTCCTTTATGTCTTTAATCAGTGTCACAATTACTCACCGTCTTGGTGTGGTTCACTCTGTTTTCAGGTATAGATTCTTCATACTATTCATTACAGCACTTAACACAGTGGGACCTTGTTGTTTTATGATGGATACTGTTGTAGCACAAATAGTAAATGGTTGTGAGAACATGTGTTTTCTAAGCAATCACTTTAATTTTATCATCCTTTAAATGCTGGCTTATGCTATATGGATTCAGTCAGACTCAAGAAAATATGGGAAAACCCTTATGCAAATAACTCAATAAACTGCATAGTTTATTTACATGGATATCCTGTCCAGTCTTGAGTATAATGATCCAGACTCATTACTGCATTCCTGAATGGAAGCTAACAGAATAAAAAAAAGCTGACAAACCATTGCAAAGAACTGAAATGCAGTTAATTTTGGATCTGTTTTCAGTAGTTTTGTAGTGTAGCTAATGCTTTTGTAATGCCAATAGAAATTGTCCCTGCTGAGAGTGAAATTGGTGACAAATGTAGAATACATGATGTAGTTTTTCTTGTTTTCCTTCTATGCTGATGTGCAGAATATTTAGCATCAATATGAATAAAGTTGGATTTATCTGATGTGTTTTTTCAATTGTATGCAGTGAAGGCAGTAGTAGAAAAATGTAAGCGATAGAAAGTGTTTTATTTATCTTGTTTAAGAAGATGCATTTCACAATCATGGTTCTTAAGTATAAAAAATCAGTTTTACATGGTAAGGAAATATGCACATAAACACATAAAACCTCTAGAATCAACAATGCTTAAATATATCTGTCCTGGAAACAGGGTCAATTTGTGCTCCTCCTCCAACCCCCAAATGGACCTGAGGATTATTAAACCAACATTGATCTTTGGCTTTTTGAAACTGGTGTAATACCAGACACTTCCACCTCTCGGGTGTCCAACTTGAAAGCCCTTGTTGAGCAAGGTTTAATGAGGATGTCCGTTCAGCATTCCCTGGAGGTTAGATCCACTCAGACACTCTCATATTGTTCAAAATTAGTTCTTGAATATGATGGCCATGGCCCTTCTCTCTAACTGAAGTTAGGCCAAATACCAGTAGGAAGCGAATGAAGTTTTTCTGAAAAAAGTATTTTGTCTGATATGCCAATTCCTCCTTCTGTTTATCAGAACTACTGAAGCTGAGGTTTTCTCTTTTGGAAATAGGCTGGAGTACTTGATGCGATCTAGACACTCAGTGCATAGTAGGAAAGGCTTTTCTTCAAGAAGGCTCAAGAAGACTAGAAATATAATAAATTCAGGAAAAGAACTCAGATATCATGTAGAGCACAGTGGATAGGTGTATAATGATGGTTGAGTTAAAAAAGATTTCTACTGTAAAAAGTAAGTGCAATGGGTGTTTCCAAGACTTCCTGTAAGAAGGAGGGGAAACAATGAGCCCAAAACACCAGGGTAAACGTCTTGCAAGATGTGAGAAACTGTCACTGCTGTGACTTCTCAGCTGAATGTAATTCAAAGAAAATTAATCCTCTTTAGTTCTTCCATCTTTTATGAAGCTTACAACAGCAGGAAGGAAAAAAAAAAGATAAGTTAAAAAATTGATAAGCATTAAAAATGCAGACTGCAAATGAATGTAGCTAATAGTAGCAGCAGATGCTCTCTTTCTGGCCAACAGTCATTTCTGATCTCTGTCTTCTATCTGTATCTCTTACAGGTAATTTGCACTTTAAATGTTCTTCCCTATTTAGCATCATTTAAATGGAACATGCTAGCATTTTTTATATTAACAGCTAAACAGGGCTGCTAAGGATGGATTATTTGGGTTTTTTTTTCATGGTTTCTTTACATTTCCTTGTTTGTCTTTAGCTCAACAGTGTTCAGCAGTCTTTGTACTTGTCTTGTTGGGCTGCATTTTGGAGGGTATTTTTTTCTGTAATTTTGCTTCATTTTCTCTTGCTCATATCTTTTCCCTTTAATTCCCATTCTTCTTTCAGTTTTCCCATTGAAAATAAGTTCCTTATAATCAGTTCCAGTCTTGTCTCACTTTGCAAAGCTTAAGTTTGTGAGGAATGAGCTAGACTTGTACAGGGAACTTTGAGTAGACTTTGATGGGAATGTAACTGTAAATTGTATTCTATATCTGAACACAGTGTACTATGCTGTGTCATATTAGATGTTAGATTACATTGGGGTGATACCTGCCCATGTAGGCATCCAGCTTTAACTACTGGAATCTGTTTTGAAACTAAAACCGGCAGATATTTTTCTTGACAGGACAAAACCTTGGCAGGTTTTGTGAGCCATGTGCCCTGCTCTCTCCACTCTAGATGGTTCTTGCTCTGAGCTCCTCAGTGGTTTTCTGGGGGGCATCTCCAGCTGGGTCCAGTGCAGATTCTTCAGTAACTGTGGCAGCCTTGGAGAACAGCATTCCTCAGGAAAGATATCCACAGAGGTACGAGTGCAAGATGGAGTGTTCACAGACAGTAGATTTTTCTAATGGATGAGATAAAGGGAACTATTTCTTTGATCTGCTCCACACTAAACTCAAAACCTCTTTGATGAGATCACTGTGTTCTGATCACTATATAAAATTCCTGACTTTATTCTTGTTTTCAGGAGCAAGTGGTATTTAAATGAGTGTATACACATTTTTTGTAGTCTCCCTGACTTGGGAGTACATAACATTAATTACATTACAGGAATGTTGTTTTTTGTCATCTCTTATCAGTACCAAGTTTCTAAGTGTAGAGATTGGATCCATTGTGAAAACAAACCTGAATATGTTAAGGCAAACAAATCTCTCTGCTCACAGATAATTACCTTGTGATGTGGAACAAAAAAAATTCAACAATGAAATAACTAATTTTTAAGTACTCTGTGTTTTTCTTGCTTTTTAATCACACAATGTCATCATATGGGCACATGTGCAGTGGTATTCCTAGCATTAAATGGAGGCAAGTACACAGACCCATGTTTCATAAAATCGGTAACTGGTGAATCTATTACATGAAAACTAGAGTGCAGATGAATACTAGAGTGCAGATCCAGAATAGCTTGTGCAAGTTATGGAATAGAGGGCTTTACTCTAGCTCAGAGAATAGGAGGAGGTCACAACTAGATCTTTCCACACAGTATTGGACAGAAATTCTAAAACATGAAATAAACCTGTTTTTTTAGTAGCATGCACTAATTATGAGCGCAATAAGAAAAAGTTGCATTAGCAAAAGAAAAGAAATAATGCAATATTCAGAGTGAAATTTCTTATATTTTTAATGAACCAATTTTGAAAACAAATAGCAGTCCCACTGACTGTTTGTAAATCAGAGCACCTGAGGATTAAACTTTAATTATAGAATGTGTGAAAATTTGCATTGTGAAATAATTGTGGAGCATTATTGGAATACATATAAATATTCTGAGTTATATTAGCTAAAGAATCTAATAGCATTCTAGAATATTAAGAGAAAATTTTCTTTACAGTAAAAAATTGGCAAAAATTAATGTGACAAAAAGACATCTTTTATTACAGAAAGATAAATACACAGAAGATCAACAAGGTATAAAATTCTGAAGGCTATCTGACATTCAACAGGAAATCAATGAGTTTTGAATGCCATAGCTGGGTGTTTGGAGTGTAGTTGTCCATGTCTATATAGCTGAGATATGCAACTGAAGCAGCCTCATTGTCCTGAGATTTTAAACTCACAGTGACAGATTGGATGAAATTTAGCCTTTGGTTATTAACAATTGCAGGACTTGAAAGAAACAATGGAGTTAATTTGTATTTTGAAAGAAGTTATTCACCAATGTGTGTTAACTATGTAGATACCTCAGTCCCAATCACAAAATGACTTGATCTGATTAGCACAGAACACAGATGATATCACCATGAAGGATACTATCTCTGATGCTTAGAGGACTTTTTTGAAACAGTTGTATAGGCAAGGTCTTCAGAACCATACAAGTTGTTAATTTTTGTCATATTGCATCATCATTTTGATTTCATTGAGAGAGGTTTTCCATTGCAGTATATTTCCATTATATCTTTCAATTCTCTGCTCAGGTTCTGCTTGGCTGTGAATATTTATCTCTGTAAATATATGTAGTGTAGCTAAAGTGGAATAAAAAAATACTGCCAAATGTTTTAAGACATTTTATGAGATGTTTAAAATTATGTTTTCATAGTGGTTCCCACTCTGTAAGAAAAGTGATACTTTTAAAAGAAATAATATACCTCAGCACAAAGATACTGTGTAGATTGATTAGAGATCCAATTAAATTTCATCTTAATTCATATTAATATAAGTTAAAGAGAAATTTTCAGGGCAGTAATACAGAATAATTTATCAGTACTTTGAAATGTTTTTCACATCATCAAGTTTGAGGATATCTAAGTAGTTACTCATATGAAAAGGGGAAAATTCTACAGATATACATATACATATATATTTAATGTAGAAGTATCTTAAGAATTCTGTGTCAGGTTTTTCTTTTTTTTTTTGAAAGACAGAAAGTCTTTACCTGGGCTAGGAAACATGTAATAATACTTCTTATCCTTAATAAATAATATGTTAGGTATGTTAAAAAGTTCAAAAATGCTTAATTTGGTTCAGGATTGCACAAATCACACATGTACTCAGACTTTGATGTAAGTGGTATCACAAAATATTCTCTATCGATATTAAAAATAGTTTTCTTTTTGATGCTCTGACTCTAGCTTTTGAATCCATGAATGGTAGAACTAATTCTAATTTTAGAATCATAGAATAGTTAGGGTTGGAAGGGACCTTAAGATCATCTAGTTCCAATCCCCCTGCCATAAGCAGGGACACCTCACACTAAACCATGCCACCCAAGGCTTCGTCCAACCTGGCCTTGAACACTGCCAGGGATGGAGCACTCACAGCCTCCCTCGGCAACCCATTCCAGCGCCTCACCACCCTAACAGGAAAGAATTTCTTCTTTATATCCAACCTAAACCTCTCCTGTTTAAGTTTGAACCCGTTACCCCTTGTCCTGGCACTACAGTCCCTAATGAAGAGTCTCTCCCCAGCATCCCTATAGGCCCCCTTTAGATACTGGAAGGCTGCTATGAGGTCTCCACGCAGCCTTCTCTTCCCCAGGCTGAACAGCCCCAACTTTCCCAGCCTGTCCTCATATGGGAGATGCTCCAGTCCCCTGATCATCCTCGTGGCCCTCCTCTGGACTTGTTCCAACAGTTCCATGTCCTTTTTATGTTGAGGACACCAGAACTGCACTCAGTACTCCAAGTGAGGTCTCATGAGAGCAGAGTAGAGGGGCAGGATCACCTCCTTGGACCTGCTGGTTATGCTCCTTTTGATGCAGCCTAGGATATGGTTGGCTTTTGTTTGTGTCCCACTCTCAGGGACTGTAATAATGGACAATGCTGTGCGAGAAGGCAAGGAGTGGGAGGGAGGAAACCTAGTGCTATATTGTCTCTGCATTTTCCCATTCTGTATGAAGTTCAAACCAATGCATATATTAAAATAGCATTATTCCCATTTACGGGCGATGAATAGTATTATTTCAATACAACTTCTTCCTGCCATATAATTTTCTTTGACATATGCTGCAAATTAAGGATTCCTGTAGGGAATTCCCTTGAGGCAGCACATGGATTTAATCTGTTTGAAAAAAGATTGGATGCTCATTGACCTTTCACATTTTAAACATTTTACAGGATTGCCTGTGCTTGCAGGGGCCTTGAATCGGTGTTTTTTCAGTCCCATGTTCACGTTCATAGGTATTGTCATTATGAACTGTAATGGCCCTATTACCCTTTAATTATTGATAAGGAGAACCAGTTGTCTCTTCTCCTTCTTTTGAATAAACGTTCCCTACGTGACAAGAGAAACAACCACATCAGGCAAGTTCATCACAAAGACAAGGTCACCATAAGTTATGAAATAAAATATATGATTCTTGAAAGAATAGACAGTTTAATTGGAACTATATTATGTAATGAACAAACCCCATTTGTTTTGCAAAATTTCAATTTGTCATGGTGAATGCAAAATGTTAAGCCAAGTGTTTAACAGATAAGTTTCAAAGAAACAATAAATTACTACTATGAAAGCAAGAGAGCTAAGATAACAAAAAGAAAAAGGATGGACTTGGGGGACAGATGAATTTTTTCCATCTTTTAAGATAATATTTATGACTAAATTTCTCCCAGGAAGAGAACTGAACACTGGTGTGAAATGTGCAATATGAAATAAGTTAAAGAAAACTACAGACAAGTGGATGTAGTAAATTTAAAAATCTCTTCATGGACTGCCTCTGGAAGTCTGATGTCACCCTCCAAATTTTATATACCTTCTGCATTCTTAGGTAGATATTATGACTGAAATGAAAAATAATGAATTTAGAGAACCCTTACCTGGGATAACAATATTTCTCATCCATTGATCCTATTTCCAAAATCTTTATACAACTTTTGGTCTGGCAAATCATTCATTAACATTACAACTATCTTGAGAACCTCATGAACTGAATTGTAATTGTTAATGCACTGGATTAGACAAAATTTATGAATGTATTTACTGATGTATTTAATAAGTAACATTTTTTCTTTTTGGTCAACAGTGAACCTACTCTCTGACACTTCTCATTACTGCTGGGAATAATCAGTAATTCTTTCGCAGGTAACGCTAGTGTAACAAATTTTCAATGCTTTGATGTTCACTTAAACTACCTTTGAATAGCTGCTGCCTAATTAGATAACATTTTGAATTCACTTTACTAGGGCATAGACTATCTTTGCAGAGATAACTGGGTAACAGTTGTGAGTAGTCAAGAGGTACATAATTGGAAGGAAATGTCTTCCAATTACTAGTCATGATATGTTGAAGTTTCTCTTTATAAAAAAAAAGAGTATTCTTAACAATGTATCTGTTTGATTGCTGTGGGCATGTTAGCTTCTGGGACTGGTTAATGGAGGTACACAGAACTCAGCCTCTCAGTGATGCATGTGTTTGAATGCATGAAGAGTATTGTTAAGGTGAAATGTAACTTATGTACAGTTTTCTTAGTTATGGCAGTCACTGCCAATTTATACAGGATATTTTAAGAAAATTATCCTTATAATTCTGTTTCTCATCATCTTCTTCTTTTTAATCTAGTATTTCTTCTGTGTTGCCTTGCTCCAAAGGAGATGCATGTGTGAAATCTGAAATTAGTTGCTTTCATAGGATTTGAATTATGGTTCTCTTGAAAATTCATTATGTATGCATAATCACACATATCTGTGTGATTATAAATCTTGTGGACATAGGATTTAAAGCTGGGAATGGATTTGCAGTTAATTTTTTAGAGTTGCATCTGTGTAAAGCTCAGCTTTTAGTTAAAATAACAACCACTATATTTACATCTTGAATTCTATTTTACAGTGTTTGTTGAAAATGGTTCCTAGCAATCTACTGAGAACAGTGGTATATGTTAGTTTATCCTAATATTTTATAACCTATTGCAAAATTTTTTATGACCTTTTGTAATGTTAAACTGAGTAATTGATTTTTGAGCCTTAAAATCATTATTTACTCCAGCATATTAGAACCTTTGAAAATAAATTTGCTCCATATTCTTCAGTAGCCTAATTTAATGCAAATTATTTAAGCCATTGCAGGAGAGTTAGAACTAGATAATCTTTAAGGTCCTTTCCAACCTAAATTTCTACAATGCTATGATCACAGTGAGTTATTAGGATTGGTAAAACTGTAACCTACAGTAGTGTTGGACAGTTAAGGGTATTTTTTTTTGCATCTGACATGTTCACAGCCTGCAGAAGTTTAATAAGAACATAAAAATCAGTGAGTAACATCTAGTATTTCTTCTCTAACAACATTCTGGATTATATTAAATAAAATTTTAAGTTTATGCTTTATTCCATATGGCATCCTGACTTGATTAATTTCCTTAGGGGATAGTGAATTAACTGGGCAAGAAAAACCCAGGAAGATTTAGAGATAATATTGCAAATGAAGGCATCTGCCACTATCATCTGAATTCTATAATTCATCATTTGATCAAATAATTTCATAACTTCAACAGTACAAAATTTTCCCTGTAGTTTTTGTGGATGATTTTGTTGGTTATGTGAAACTATTTGTGCTAAAAAGACACAGAAAATGAAAAATATTACTTTTAGGTGTATTTTCTCTGCACTATGTAATAATTCCGCTAATAGCTCACTATTTCAAAGACTTGTAGACAACCTACAGGGCAGATTTTACCAAAGGAATAAACACTGTACAAAGTATCCATCACAATTTACTTTTAAATTACTGAATTGAGTGACTTAGTTTGAGGTTCAAAGTCACACAAGAGAAAGTGCATCTTGTGTCATTCTCATTTTGATAAGAAACTCTCTGACATTTTGAGAAATGTCCTACTCAGTAGTCACAATCAGAATATATAAAAGCTCTGTGATACAGAATTGTTTTCTTATTCAAACTGGATGGCTGTTCATAAGCTATTAACTGAGCTGTGAATTTCAGCTGATAAAGTCAGCCTGCAGTCTTTTTGTGATCTCCTGAGGTATTGTAGAGAGCCATTTCAGAGGGCTATGCAGGTGCATAGAATATGACTTCCCTTGGGAAAATGTGAATAAAATGAATAATATTATTAGCCCTAATAGAAATGGTCCAAGGGTGAATCAGTCATTTAATTTTCTTCTGATTGTATTTAATATTGTTATCTTGGAAACATCATATTACAGTAAAATATAGTTACAGCATATCTGTATTTATCAGTCAATATAAACAGAGAGCATATCAGTGATCTGGCAGAAAAAATAAACTCAGTTTCTGTTACAAAGTTGAGATCTGAACTGACACCTATGTGATGCAGTCTAAGTAACTCCCTCCCAGCAAATTCAACATTCAACAAACTCAAATTCAACAAAATTTGAATCAGCTGATTGCTTCCTCAAATATTTTGACAATGTAAAATCGTTGCATAATCCAATGCACTGGCCAAATTACAGATTTGAAGGCCAGTGCAGTACTTGGAGTAGAACACATCGGAAATGTTAGAGGATGCTGTACATCAGTAAATGTACAGATGCTTCTTTGGCTTCCTTGAGGGAGCTGGGAGGATGAGACAAAACTGTCCCCAGGAGATTCATTGGACCTTTGTATACACTGTAAGAAAAACTTTTCCATACCTATTAATTTCTTCCATTATAAAGGGAATATTGAGTTTTAAAGGGCTGTTTAGTCCATCATAGAATGATGTCACAAGCATGAATGGCTATTCATGGGTGAGGCACTCAAAATTAGGTTAGACATTTTTTAAGAAGGGATGATTAAGCAGTAGAACAAACTATCAAGGAAAATATTAGACCCTGCGATTTGATGTATTCAGATCAAAACTTGATCTTTTTTCTAGAACATAAGTCAGCTAAGGAAGAGAAATTCTTCAGTTAAACATAAATTACTGATTTTGGTAGCTGAGGCAGCCATGTGAAATTCTTGAGTGTCAAGGTTTGTTTCCTCTCATTGCTTTTTTATCTGTGAAGGATGGAAAAGTACTTGGTCTGATGTTTTCAGTCTTATGCATTTATTTAATCTCTTGTATTTTACCTAGTATTGTTTTGAACATATTTACTGATGTTGCTCCTAGGTTTCTTTTTTCTGGTACAACCATGTTATTGTGTTTTACAAGCTTTGAAGAGACAAGCATTCTGTGACTTTAGGTAAGACTTCGGATGTGACTTGGGAAATCTATGCAGTATCATGAAAAGAGATCAAGCTCAACAAGACCTTAATTCTTTCACACTACACCCTGCAGTATTAGTCTAAGAACTGTTAATTGTAATGACAGGTATAATATTGCCTAAGCATTTTAAAAACATTGCTCAGTTTGAAAGAAACCTGAAGTCCATACAGCATAAAATTGAAGGAGAGCAAATTGATCTCCCTTTCTTCAGTTTTCCATTTCTGCACAAATTGTCCAACAAGCAATGCATCATTTGTCCTTGCTGTGAATTTAAGAAGCAAACAATTGCAGTCTGTTAAGAAAACTCAACAATTAGGATTTCAGAGAATAGTTCAATGTACTCCTGCAATTTGACAAAGTAAGGGACTATCAATTTTCACTTATCTGAGCAGTCCTTATCCCCATAATGTCAGTGAATTCAATAAATTTCAGAGCTAAATGCTATATTAGTAACAAAGTAGTATGCTGTAAAAGGGTCAGGAAAAAAAAACAACAAACCAGCCGAAACTAAGGGGATTGAAACTCTGCTGTCATGAACAAAAGATCCTACTTGCTGCAGAATACTTCAGCAATAAATAAGGTTTGAGGATGTAATTTATTTTGATCCTTTTCTGTGACGTGTTGTTGGAGTCTTTTGTTTTCTGTTGCCAGTATTTGGTAATTGTAGCAGGTGATAATCATTACAATGCATCTTAAAACATGTTATGAATATCTATATTTTTTTCTAATATATACTTGTCATTGCTATTATGGTTGCAAAGATCTTAGAGTCACTTTAATTAATTGTAGAAGCTGAATGATGCTGTGCAACTTCCAGTGATGTAGAAGAAAATATGCTCTTGCATGGTGATATTCTTCAAATTGAATTTTCAAGCTGAACAGTAAGAAGTCTTTAGTTCACAGCATTTTTGCACATAAATTTAAACAAGGTGCTGAACTGTGACGTCCAGAACAAAAAAAAAATTATATGAGCAAGTTGCTGTGCCTGTCCTCTGAAATATACAGGGCATTTTGAGGCCATGAAGTGATACAGTGTTGCAACCAACGCTTTCATAGTATGAAAAAGATATTTCTTTCTTAGCCTTTAAAGTTACTTCTTGATGCATTGATGAACTCCTGATTTACTGAATGTTGTGAAGGGAGCTTGCCAAGCAGATTTTTCCACCTTGCAGTGTTAGCAACATGTATCAGTTTTCTTTCTATTCTCTCACCAGTTTTTGCTTTCTTTTACAATCACTGTGCCCTTAAGGAATTTCAAGTAACTTTTAGGTGTTTTCTGTTACATTTTGATGATATTTTACAGTCAGGCTTTATCTAAACAGTGTAAGAAAATAAAATCTTTCGATTTGTGTCCTCTTGGATACCTTCAGGGATGTAGTAAGCTTTGCTCTCCTTTTTGTCAAATCCAGAACTTGTAAGTGCTACTTTCAAATTACTTACCTTATAAACCAATGATTTCTGGACACCATCTCAATACTGTATGCAAAATCACACTTCCCTCAGCTTTTTCTCTTGTGATTGACAGTCTTCAGGGGGTTTGTAGCATATTTCTCATGTTGCCTTGTTTTTTCAACAGTGACCTGCCAGTAGGCTTTACTTTTGGATGGATCAGAAGACAGAAACAATTATTTGTGTTCTGGTAAAGAAAACACCTGAGGAAGTCGCTGTATATGTGATAAGATAGAAATAATGAGAGGATACATATTTTCTGAGAGAAAGAGTTGATTTTACACAGTTCAAAGCAGGTTTTATTTATTTCATTCTGCTTGAAAAATAGGTAATAAGCCATCAGTTCTGGATAGAAAACATGACTTGTTAGGTTACTTTTCAGGGATTAAGTAAAAGTATTAAAATGAAAATGTTACTTAGGAAGCTAGCTTCAAATCCATGAAACTTCCTGATTATTTTTTGTTTGCTTGTTTGTTTTGTATCATTAGTCAGTCATTCAGTTGTGTTGTGGTTTAGCCTCAGCGAGCAACTAAGCCCCATACAGCTGCTTGCTTGCTCTATCCCCTAAGAGATTTGGAAAAGTCAGAAAAATTGTGGGTTGTGATAAGGAGTTTAATAGGTAAAGCAAAAGCCACACATCAGCAAAGCAACATAAGGGATTTATTCACCACTTCCTGTCAGCAGGAAGGTGTTCAGCCATGTCATGGTTTAAACCCAGCCATGTAGCTGGGTTTAAACCATGACAAGCCATCTCCAGGAAAGCAGGGCTCCATCATGCATAACAGTTACCTAGGGAGACAAACACCATCACTCTGAATGTCCTCTCTTCCTCCTTCCCTCAGCTTTATATGCTGAGCCCTACATCATATGGTATAGAAAGTCCCTTTGGATATCTGGATACCTCTTTGCTGTCATAACTGTGACTCAAAAGAGATGCTCAAACCAAAGTTTCCTTTGGCTAGATTGTATATGCTAAACAAAACTAACACAGATATTCCACTATATGTAAGATGTGTGCAGATCTGATTGGATTCTGATGTCAAGTTATGGTATAGACACTGGAAGGTTATCTGTGCATGGTAACAAAAACTACTGTTTTTCTTTAATCTACACCCGGAGAAGTAGCTGCTAGGTTGTTACTACTTCTGAAGTAACTTATGCTATATCTTTATAATGCATAAAATATGCAGGGTAATGAGTCAGTCTCCAGAATCATCTGTGAAATTTTTTAACCTTTTTCCTTTGATATAATCCCAATAGTCATAACTTTATGTAAAGAAGCTGCTTCAAAAGAATGATGGAAATTAGAGTTGGTTAATCTCTTTGCTTATCTACCTTTTTTTTTATTATTATTATTATTTTTTTTCCTTTAGAAAATAAGCAACCTAACTTTATGCCAGCTGGCATTTTATCATCAGATTGTTCTTTGATGATTTATTAAACACAATGTATCATCCAAATGCTGTCTCCTTAGTGACATACTCCAGTACAGGTTGGGGGTTGACCTGCTGGAAAGTAGTGAAGGGGAAAGGGACCTGGGCGTCCTGGTGGATGGGAGGATGACCATGAACCAGCAGTGTGCCCTTGTGGCTAAGAAGGCCAATGTCATCCTAGGGTGCATTAGAAAGGGTGTGGTTAGTAAGTCAAGAGAGGTTCTCCTCCTCTACTCTGCCTTGGTGAGGCTGCATCTGGAATATTGTGTCCAGTTCTGGGCCCCTCAGTTCAAGGACAGGGAATTGCTTGAAAGAGTCCAGCGCAGAGCCACAAAGATGATTAAGGGAGTGGAACATCTCCCTTATGAGGAGAGGCTGAGGGAGCTGGGTCTCTTTAGCTTGGAGAAGAGGAGACTGAGGGGTGACCTCATCAATGTTTACAAATATGTAAAGGGTGAGTGTCAGGATGATGGAGCTAGGTTCTTTTCAGTAATGTCCAGTGATAGGACAAGGGGCAATGGGTGTAAACTGGAGCATAGGAGGTTCCATGTGAACATCAGGAAAAACTTTACTGTGAGAATGATAGAGCACTGGAACAGGTTGCCAGAGGGTTGTGGAGTCTCCTGCGTTGGAGATATTCAAGGCCCACCTGGACAAGTTCCTGTGTGATGTAATTTAGGTTACCCTGCTCTCACAGGGGTGTTGGACTAGATGATCTTTTGAGGTCCCTTCCAACCCTTAGGATTCTGTGATTCTGTGATACTGCCGTAATACATCAATGGTATTCTTCCTCACTTTGATGATGCCATGTAACCACCAATGTAATTTTGTCAACAAAAGAAAAATGAGTCTTCATTAAAGTAGATGTATAATTCCACTGCTTAAGAACTACCTGAACTTGCAGATGACACACAGTTGTTGCATGTTTAGTTCTTATATGAAAAATGAACTGCATAGTAGTGTCCATGGCTTTTAAAATTTACCTAATTGTGCTTTTCAAACTAGACTGGCATGGTGACTGGAACACCTACTCCTACTCCTTTATCAACACAGCAGGTTTCTGTTAAATTCTATTTGCCATAAAGCTGGCCTAGATTCACTGCTTCATTGGGCCATGGCAGTCTGCATTTTTCAGATACTTTGTCCTCTGCTCTGTATGCCAGTGAGAAAGCTGTGGTTACCTTAAAGTGAACATATTGTATTTTTTATATTTTCTAATGTATTCTCACAGCACTCATAATTGGATAAATGCTGATCATAGAATCATAGAGTGGTTACCTTAAAGTGAACATATTGTATTTTTTATACTTTCTAATGTATTCTCACAGCACTCGTAACTGGATAAATGCTGATCATAGGATCATAGAATAGTTAGGGTTGGAAAGGACCTTAAGATCATCTAATTCCAATCCCCCTGCCATAAGCAGGGACACCTCACACTAAACCATGTCACACAAGGCTTCATCCAACCTGGCCTTGAACACTGCCAGGGATGGAACACTCACAACTTCCCTCGGCAACCGATTCTAGCATCTCCCCACCCTAACAGGAAAGAACTTCCTCCTTATATACAATCTAAACCTCCCCTGTTTAAGTTTGAGCCCATTACCCCTTGTCCTGTCACTACAGTCCCTAATGAAGAGTCGTTCCCCAGCATCCCATCCCCTGAAGGCCCCCTTTAGATACTGGAAGGCTGCTATGAGGTCTCCATGCAGCCTTCTCTTCTCCAGACTGAACAGCCCCGACTCTCTCAGCCTGTCTTCATATGGGAGATGTTCCAGTCCCCTGATCATCCTTGTGGCCCTCCTCTGGACTTGTTCCAACACTTCTATGTCCTTTTTATGTTGAGGACACCAGAACTGCACACAGTACTCCAGGTGAGGTCTCAAGAGAGCAGAGTAGAGGGGCAGAATCACCTCCCTCGAACTGCTGGTCACACTTCTTTTGATGCCTTGGACATAGTGCTGTAAGAGTCGTAATCACTTTGAATCTGTTGAGTGATTCTGTAATTATGTTTCATTTATTGTCTTCAGTGTGATGTAGCATGAATATGCATGATGTTGATTTTCTTGATTAGCTGTTCGGCCAATGTTGTTTCATACTCAATAACAAAAATGTGAAGAACTGGAAATTTCTGAAAGACAACAGATAATACAATCTTTTTTTTTTTGGAAATCAGTATTCCAGCAGGATAGTAGATGAAAATGGCATTACAAAGTTGTAATGAGTAGCTGGGTACATATTGCTGTGCAGATAAAAATAAATGAAAATGTATGATAGAGTAAAAAGCTTATAACACACACTTGTTAAATTTATTCATCATCACTGCATGGTCTTTGAAAAAAATAAAATAATAATAATAATAAACCCCTAACCAAACCAAACGTACCTCTGTATTTGGAAAAGTAAGAAGAGGAGAAAAAGAAGATACCCTCATCACCAAACTCATCTCTGGGTTTCTGTCAGAAGCTTGGGTATGGATCTTGTAAAGCTCTTAAATTGTTTAGAAGTTCCTCAATTAGACATTCCCTCTTTCTGTGTTACTGAACTCTTCAGTCTGAAATCTATCAGCAGAAATAACAATTGAGGAGACATTTTCTGGCAGGCTTTGGTGTTCTGTTTTCACTGGGTCTGTACTGACCTCTGCTGCGCTCTGTTGCCATAAGGAATCTGAATTAGAAAGAATAAGGTAGTATTTTAAGAAAATGTTAATAGAAGAAGGAGTAGGCTTAAGTTGCATGGCTTACTGATCTTGGATTTAAAATTCAGTGTGCTGTAGTCTAATAGTATTACCTATTAGCAAGTCAAAGCCAAATTTCAGTCAAATTTATGGTGCTTGAAACACCTTCTATAACATACATGGAAATCTATCTGCATGTGGAAATAATAAAATAGACAAACTGGCTACATATTTGTATCCTAGTTTGCACATTAGAGAGAAACTCCTTATTTATTGTTTATGCAAGACAATATTCATGGTCTTCCAATATTGTCTTGGCAATTTTTTACAGCTAAGATGATGACTCTCCTGCTTTGTTTCAGATTTGAGAAATGTTCTTTGCTGTTATGTATGAAACAGCATATTTAACCTTATTATGCTTTTAAGGCAGATCTTCCTAGATTTGTATTGAAGTAATTAGCTTGGATTCAGACTATTTCTATGAGGTATGAAGTAATTCTTAATCTAATATATTCGTGACATTTAAAATAATGGAGAAATTCTTTTGCCAAGCAGCTTACAGTATCATTAAATATGCTTACAGCATGCAACCAATTCAAAAACCTTCACTGTAAGTCACCAGTGATCTATATAAAAGGATCATTAAATGAACCATGGAATGGACACCTGTTTTAGTGTTCTGTTTACAACCAAAGGAAAAGGAAAAGGGTGAGGCAATAGTGACATTTTTAATCTTTAGCACTTTTAATTGGTTTTAAATTCATTCAGGTTAGAAACAGTTGCATGACAATGTTACATCTATATTTCTCATTGTTCACTCAGTAACTGAGATTGTGACTTATATCCAGTTAAACTTGGTCTCTAATACCTGAGGAGTTAGATCTTTGTTGGAATTAATAGGTATCATGCCATTAGAATAATCTTGTGCAACCCACCTACTTTGGGACCTTACCAAGTTTTGAATAGTGGGGAGAAAATTGGAAATGGATTCCTGCAGTGGTAGCTATGAGTTTTATTTGTTTTTCGCTCACTGAAGATCATGTTACATTTCTTGTGTTTCTTGCTTAAGTTTCTTGGAGAATATGGAGTATAAGAATTAATTTGATTTGTCTACTAAGCCTGATTCTAATGCATAAATTTCTATCTTTGTCTCCTTATGCTTCAGTTGCTTTCCTCATTGATCTCTTCCACTCCATGTATTTAAATAATCTTGTATTGTTTCCATTCACTTCCATAACAATACTATACTCAGTGGAAATTTTACTTTCCTAATGAGATTTTAGAGCATTTCTGCTTGGCTTCGTCTTTGTCTCTTTAATATTATGTGTACTCAATTCTGTCATTCACTAACTTCTGCATAACAGAAAATACAGCCCAGTAAGATTTCAGTGATCATAACATCTGATTGATCTCAAATACTTTATTTCTTTTAAATAGCTAGATGCATTGTGAAACCAAACATTTATTCTCTGTTGAACCTCCTATTTTCTTCAAAATCCCTATTAGTAATTTCATTATTATAACCAGTTCTTTTCACTAATGACAATAACTTCCTGATTTCTCTTCTTTTAAATTCCAGTATTCTCAGGGTTTTTTGTTGTTGGTTGTGTTTTTTGTTTTTTTTTTTTTTTTTTTTTTTTTTTTTTTTTTTTTTTTTTTTTTTTTTTTTTTTTTTTTTTTTTTTTTTTTTTTTTTTTTTTTTTTTTTTTTTTTTTTTTCCCTAAAATAGTGCATGTATTCGTTCAACTATACAAGTTAGTCATGCTTCTGAGTTCCAGTTGCTGGAAAACGAAAGATAGTTAATGGAAAACATAAAAACATCAAGCTCGAGTACTACTATGATAAAGGTCATATTGTGGAATAGTTATCTGCAAGCCAGTGATCTATTTATATCATATTTAATGGTAAGTAATGAGAACACATTGAGAATACTCAGAGTATCACATACAGCTTCCGAAAACCATGCAGTTTTAACCTTCAACTCTAAGACAACAAAACAAATAGCTATTCTACTTGATTTCTGTTGCTCAAAAGCTGAAATGTTAATAGAAACCTTCATTACTGTTTCTTCATCAGTTGATAAAAGATGATAAAACCTGAACATTTAATAGCTTCATTATGTCTAAATAAGGAAAGGTTTTGATTTTCAGTCCTTAGGCTTCCAATTCCCTATCAGGGTTTTTCCTGAAAAGTACAGTTTGTGTGGGATGAATATTCTGACAATCAGTTCTTCCAGCAGATTTATGTTCCTCAAGCTGGTCAAACAGTGGACATATGAACTCACAGCCATAGTTCAAGGCATGGTCTCTAGGTATGAACTCTATTCCTAATAGAGTTGATAAGCAGCTAGAGTATGAACAGGAAGGATCGTATGTATGTATGTATTTATATGTGTGTGTGCTGTCTCCCAAAGTCTTTCAATTTTCAGAGTGGGAATTTCTGGCTCTGTAAGTGAGAGGTTATCTTCACTTTCATACAACTGCAGTGCTTTGATCCTGCGGCTTTCCTAATCCTGATACTCTCCTTCACTTTGCCTTTACTGAAGACTTTTTTTAGAAAGTGGCGTGCACACACGCTGTGATTTCACGTCCTGTCCTTTAGCAGTCTCTACACTGCTCCTAACTTTTTAATTAAATCCTCCACAACATAATTTTTTAAAAAACTTCCTTATTTTCCATGGTTTCTCTTTTTGAAGTTTAGCATACTTGCCCTATGCTCCTAGAGTCTGGTGCATATAAGATTTTGTGATTACTGTTACAAAGCTGGCTCTTTTGAGTCAGAGATTTACAAGTGCTATGGGATTTTTATGTAGATCACACATACCACGTAAATTCAACTCAAGACTTGCTAACCAACTTTGATACAATACTGAATAACATTTAAAATATTTATCTATGGTGTTCTGATGTGACATTTGTCCAGATTACAGAACAGTGGAAACTCTCTGGAAGAATTTATTTGCCTCCCCTTGTTCCTCGCTGATTTCTCTATGTATATTGCATATAATGTTTGTGACATAGTTGATATTAATTCCTAATCATATTTTTCAAATTTAGCCTTGGAATTTTACACCATGCAGATTTTGTGTTAATTGACCAGTCGGTTAATTTGCTAATTTGATTTGATATTAATGTTCCTTTAAGACAGAGGATTGTGTTCCAAGTTACTCTATTTTTGCTGTATGTTTTATATTCTGCTCTCCTGCTGTTACATTGATTGTCTGACTTCCATGAGCTTTCAACATGTCTGGTATATTAATATCTTAATTTGGATCACACATTCCAATTTCTTCATCTTATTTCTCAGGTTTCTAGCATTTACAAAGTGGCAGACGTACTATTGATTAGTTACATTTCTTGGCACTCTTTTAAAATGGCAATCTGTTTGTTTCTTATTTTCATATTTGATTATTTTTATCCCCTGACCTATCCTTCTCTTGGGAATACAAAATTTTTGTGTTTTCATCTTTACAAATGTTATCTTAAACCCTGTGTACTTCAACGCCTGTCAGTTTTCCCTCATTCCTCAGTGTAAAGTTCACTGTTAGCCCTGTTTATTTTAATCATCAGCACCTTGGTTCCTTGAGGCCATTCTCAGTGCTGATCCAGTGGAGATGCCTGTGCCTTCTGACTTTACTCCCTTTGCTAGTGTCTGATGTTTCTGAACAGTTCTTTGAATCTCTTTGCCTCTCCATACCTTTCCTGAGCAGGACTGCATCAGACAGTTGGATCTTATCAGCTCTGCTGCCTGAATGCTGCTCAAGCTGAGGCTGAAGGGGTTTCCTTTACCCTCTGTGTGCCTGAGTTCTTCCATATCAAACAGGACTGAACTTCTCCCTCAGGAGGTTGAATGAAGTCTGTACCACTCATTCGTGTACATGTGCCCTTCTAGATGAGGTACACATGAATTCTGATACTTGACACAATAACCTGCATGTTTCATCCTATCAATGTTTTCTCTTTTTTTTTTTTTTTTGAATGAATAA
>NDXB01005722.1:188428-201401 GCA_002631895.1 Agapornis roseicollis | reverse complement strand
ATTTTTTTCAACAAATGTGAATTTCTAAAAAAAAAAAAAAAAAAAAAAAAGCTCCTGACATTGTGGGCATCCTTTCTGCTCCACTTTAGACCCAGTGGAAGAACTGAGGGATAATAGTAAGAACTGAGGATAACAGTGGAGCATGGACAGGGGTTTGACCACTACCTGCCTGCTGCAGCAGATGTTTTGGCCAATTCCTTGTGGACAACTCAAGTTACACTGGAGACTGTTGAGCCCTTACAGTTTACCAGCTCTTGAAATAAAAAAGCTGTCTCCCACAGCCTCCTCCACACTAAGCATAAACTTCTTTCCTTCCCCTGCAGCCTCTTTACAAGTATCACTATTTCAAATGTTATATTTTCCCTTGTTATTTATTTGTCTGTTCATCTATGGGAAAATACTATCTGAAGGTATGTATAATGTTTTCAAGACAAGCCAAGAATTTTTATTGGTTTGGATTAATTTAAGTCTTCTGTGTACTGACAAGGGAGGAGTGAGGGAAACTGTAACTTAAAATAGTGGATACAATTTACCTGAAATGAAAATACATTTGAACTTGATTCTCATATGTTGTTATGAGTTTGGAATCAATTTTTCCAGAGGAGAGATACAGGAACATGTCCATGGAAGGCTGCTAAACCCTAAATCATAAATCCTTTACTTTTATTAAAAAAAAAAAAAATCTGAATTTTGCAGGGCTATGCATTTTAGAAGGGAAGGCTAAGAAATTTATAGTGGTAAATATGTAACATGGTACAACATAAGATTTGTATTTTATTCTCTCAAAACATTTTTAAAACATAAAGTGACCAAAGGAAAACTTCATTTTGCACATGAAGGTGGGGAAGGATTACATTTTGTGTCACATTCAGGGAGAAAAACTATAGGCTTATGATTTTGCTTGTAGTCTTAACCTTTAAGCTTATATCTTTGCAGAAATGTGTTGCATAACTGCTTTTTCTTTCACATAGAACTCTGCATTTTCAAAAAGGGGGTAGAAATTTTCTAATAAAAATAAAATGAAAATCCTATTCCTGAAACTATTTAGCTAAGCTGTCTCAAAAACGTGTTTCTTGATCCAAAGTGTACTGATTTCAGGAGGTGTCTTTACCTTTCCCAGGTCTTTGTCCCAAGCTTTACAGAAGGTTGCTTCTCAGCCAGCTTCTTAGAACCCCACAAGAAATGGTTACAGATAATAGCCTATAGTAAGTGACTTAGTAAATAAGGCAGGAGCTCATTAACTAGGGCAGAATAACTGACATCTACACTTTAAGTTCTTGAGTTTCATGTGCTGACCTCCAAAGCTGTGCCTAAGTTGTCAGAATAGCAATGTACATAAATATATTTCTATGGGAATTGACAACTTAAAATTTTCTCAAGAAATCAGGTCACTTGAAAATATATTTTAATATATGCTTAACCATAGATTTTAACAAATATTTTATTTACATTCTGGCCAAAAAGTCAAGGCTACAACAAAAGTGGGATTTTTTTCACTTGTCTGACTTTCTACTGTAAACATCAAGAATTATATGTACAGTTTTTAAGAAGGCTGTTGTGAATCTCTTTTTAAGAAATTTTGGGTAACACATTTTAGATTTTTTTGTTGTTTTTGCTCATCTCATTTGACTTCAGTGTTGATAAATAAAATAACTCTTGCTGTTTTCTAAAAAGTCATATACCTCATGTTCAAAATTCTGAGACTCATCAGCTGAAAAAAATCAGAATAAATCCAAAATAATGATATTTTTGTACAGAGCATTCCAGTCTGGAAGAAAACTATTCATAAAATTAAGAACAGCTCACATTGTTTGACTAACATTTAATTTGTTACACTTTCTTGTTTCTAAAGTTTATATTTAGCATTTATTTGCTGTATATACATATATCTTTGCATATTTTGTGGATTTTTCTTTTAACTATTTGAGTTTAGATTCAGCACACTCTTCTATGAATTATATAACATTGAGCAATTTATAAAATGGTTTCTAAATATTGGAAGCAAGCTGCTGAAGCAAATAATAGCTGTTAATGATATTCATTATGTTATTTTAATAATCAATACAAAACATTTTTATTTTATTGTAGTGCTTGACATGACATCACTATAAAGCAAGATTGCTATCAAGAACAGCATTTATCAAAAGGAACATTGAAATGTCATTTAAAATGTAAGCTCTTTCCTTTGTATTTCTTGTTTTTTTCCCAACATGTTATTCTTCTGGTTTATTATTCACCCTTTCACTGATCAAATAGTAGTTTCAGGTTCAATTTTTCATGTTTACTTGTTATTTTTCAGCCATTTGGTGATACAGTATCTTGGATCATTAAATATATTAAATCCTCTTTGTTCAAAAAAGCTAATCCACTGTAGGAAACAACTTGTGTTTTCTTTCATTACCTGATTATATTTGCAACAGCCATTTTGAAGACACATTCTTCTCTTAACTACTCCTTCCTTTGATATTTATCCCCATTCTTTGTCTTCAGTTCTTAAGAATGATTTCTACTGGTGTTTTTCTTTTTCCCTCAGTACAGGTGTTTTGTTTGTTTGTTTGTTTGCTTGTTTGTTTGTTTGTTTGTTTCCCCCCCTCGGTACAGCACTGTATTTGGCTTTTCAAAAATTGTTTCCAAATCTCTAATGTTTCTCAGAACAAAACCCAAACTCCATAACACTCCATTCTTGCTAGAAACAGAGCTTTACCTTGGATTCTAATGCATCGTGAATGTAAATTAAAATTTTTCTTTATTCATGAATAAATATCCAGCAACCTTCTCTACCTTCTTATAAACTAAGTAACACTGCCTCAGTACTTTAGCTTGCCTCTGCCTATGAGTTGGGAAAAATAATTCCTTAATATTGGCTTAACTTCATCGATTTATTCGAGGAAAATTGTCACTGTGAGTTATTACTATACCTAACCAGAAGGAAACATGTGTAATGGTTATGCTCTAACATGCAGGGATGACCTTGCAGTATTCCATCAGTTCCTCCCAAGGCATTTACTTGATGGCATCAGGTGTGGTACCCAGGCCATAAGAGGAAAATTTTGTTAAGACATAAAGATATCAAGGACTGGAAATAAGGTAATTAGCAGCCAAGATCTGAAGACACAAGAGGAATACAGGATTCCTAAGGATTTTAAATCAGCATGAAAATAGTAATTAGTGTGTGTTAATAGCTGAGAAAACAGCTGGAAAAATGAAAAAAACCAAACTCTGGAATAGCATCTGCAGATGCTGACTATCAGTCTAAGTTTATAACAGTTTCTAATTCCAGTGTGAACTGTCATTTTGAAAGTAAATGACAAGCAACAAGAATTGATAAATGAAGCATGGAAGTCCTAAAATATATTTTTATTGCTTTTGGGTTAATCTGACAATAAATTGAGTTTGTTGTTAAATTCCAAGCTCATTTGATACTTTCAGAATTACTATTTTCAGCATAGAATCATAGAATTATAGAGTAGTTAGGGGTGGTAAGGACCTTAAGATCATCTAGTTCCAAACCCCTGTTCATGGGCAGGGACACTTCACACTAAACCATGTCACCCAAGGCTTTGTCCAACCTCTTCTTGAACACCACCAGGGATGGAGTGCTCACAGCTTCCCTGGGAAACCCATTCCAGTGCCTCACCACACGTACAGTAAAGAATTTCTTCCTTGCATCCAATCTAAACTTCCCCTGTTTAAGTTTTAACCCGTTACCCTTTGTCATAGAATCATAGAATAGTTAGGGTAGGAAAGGACCTTAAGATCATCTAATTCCAACCCCCCTCCCATGAGCAGGGACACCCCACACTGAACCATGCCAACCCAAGACTTCATCCAACCTGGCCTTGAATACTGCCAGGGATGGAGCACTCACAACCTCCCTGGCCAACCCATTCCAGCATCTCACCACCCTTACAGTAATGAACTTCCTCTTATATCCAATCTAAACCTCTCCTGTTTAAGTTTGAACCCGTTACCCCTTGTCCTGGCACTACAGTCCCTAATGAAGAGTCCATCCCCAGCATCCCTATAGACCCCCTTCAGATACTGGAAGGCTGCTATGAGGTCTCCATGCAGCCTTCTCTTTTCCAGGCTGAACAGCCCCAACTTTCCCAGCCTGTCCTCATATGGGAGATGCTCCAGTCCCCTGATCATCCTCGTGGCCCTCCTCTGGACTTGTTCCAACAGTTCCATGTCCTTTTTATGTTGAGGACACCAGAACTGCACTCAGTACTCCAAGTGAGGTCTCATGAGAGCAGAGTAGAGGGGCAGGATCACCTCCTTGGACCTTCTGGTCATGCTCCTTTTGATGCAACCCAGAATTTCTGGGCTGTGAGCACACACTGCTGGCTCATGTTCATTTTCTTTCATATGTGAAGACTACAGCTGCTTGTTTATCTTAATCATTCACACTAGAGAACAACTGGTTTGGTTAAGGATTAAATATTAAAATACATTAAATTTTACCGTCTGTTTTCAAAATTTAAATCCCTTGTAAGGGAGAAGAAAGTTTACCTGCTGGTACTGTACAGTTAAAGTGATGATTGTACATCATAGAAGTAAGTGCTTACAGGCACAGAAGGTTTTGGTGCAGTTGAACTGTGAAAGAGGATGTGGTATTATCATACATAAATGGCTCTTGAGTAGATGTTTGTAGTAATCATTAAGTTATATGGCCTCTCCTCTGACAGTGAGCCTATGATATGGTTCTCCTATTGGTGCTTATGATATGGCTCTCACTATTGGTAAGTACAGTATAAAAGCTGGTATGGAGTAAGAAGGTTATGGTTTTGAGCACTCTGGAACACTGTAATACGGCACAGAAATTTTTACCTCCTAAGAGGCCTCACCTTTTTCTTTTGCCTATGTTGCTGCTCCAGCTGCTATGTGCTGCTCTTCATACTGTTGCCAAGAAAGGTATTAGAGGATCTGTTTCCTCTTCTCTTGGACACACTTGTAGATGCTCCTTTTAATAGAAGACAGGTAGTCATGCCTACAGTGTTAGAGCTCAGTCTATGACTTCACTCACTGCTCATTCAAAGGTGGCGATACCCCACAATCAGTGTGATTCCTGGGAAGGTTGAGAACATGTGAAGATGAGGCAGTATGTCAGGTTCAGGTTTTTTGCAGCATGTGTAGATAAAATGACCAGAAGTAGATACTGAGCCTACTGAGTGAAGACTCAGTTTACACACCTGAATCATTGTGAACATAGCTATGATGTCTTATTTTTTTGTGTTGTGTTTTAAGCTCAGCTGGTAACACAGAGCTATGCAGCTGCTCACTCACTCCCATTCCTTTTTCCTCCCCCCACTCCCGGAAGTATAGGAAGGAGAATTAAAAGAATGTAACTCCCATGGTTTGAGATAAGAACAGTCCAGTAGCTAAGGTATAACACAAACCACTACTGCTACCACCAATAATAATAATAATAATAATAATAATAATGATAAGGGAAATAACAAGGGGAGAGAATACAACCACTCACCACCCACTGACTGATAACCCAGATCGACCTGAGCAATGATCTAACCCTTCCGGGTAACTGCCCCAGTTTATATACTGGGCATGACATGCTGCAGCATGGAATACCTCTTTGGCTTGTTTGGATCAGGTGTCCTGTCTCTGCTTCCTCCCGTCTTCTTCTCCTCCCTGGCAGAGCATGAGACTCAGAAAACTCTTGGTCAGAGTAAACATTGCTAAGCAGCAACTGAAAACATCGGTGCTATCAGCACTGTTCCCAGGCTGAAAGTCAAAACCACAGCACTGCACCAGCTACTAAGAATGAGAAAAATGACTGCTACTGCTGAACCCAGGACAACTTGTTAATAAATCATATTTTATATTTATTAACAGAAAGAGAAAAAGAAAACATATTATGGATGATTGTAGGTTGGGCTAGCACAAAAATAATCTTTGTAACTGTTAGTGCAACACTGGAACCAGGCAGTTCAGGAGGTGAGATGTCTTCCTCACTGGTTGTTTTCAAGCTGATCACGTTCACTGCAGTTGAATGAACATGAGGTTCTTGATTGCCCTGACACTCTTAAAATTTGACAAAAACTAAAAAAAAACTTTCTATACTTGCTTACTCTTTCGTTGCTCACTATAACTGAGTAGGAGGGATCCTTTCTTCTCATTTATATCCCTGGTTTCCTCTTCAACATGTGCTCTCTGACCTTCTCCAAACATTCTTCCATTTTTTTTGTACCTTGGAGCAGGAGCTGGAGAATTATGCAAAGGCTTCTTTTTTCTTTGCTGCCGTTAGGCAGCAAATGTACCCTATTTAACAAAACTGGAATGTTCAGTACAGTTAGAATCATAGAGTCATAGAATGGTTTGGTTTGGAAAGGCCCTTAAGATCACCTAGTTCCAACCAGCCTGCAATGGGCAGGGACACCTACTAGAAAAGCTTTCAACAGTCCATTGTGCACACACAGACTTGATCTTCAGTTTTCTTCTCACCTTTGTGAAACAGAAGGTAAAAAAAAGCTACTGCAAACCTGTTAGGTGTTTCACTTAAAGCAGTAAGAGTACTGCCTGTAAGTTTTTTCAAAGTAGAGGATGTATTACATGTTTCAAATGAAAGGGAATAAAGTGAAAAAGTGTTTAGTGACTGATTATTTAAAAGTTACAGAGAAAATGAGTGCAATAAATGAATGTTCAGATGTTAGGAACTGTCAAGTTCAGTAGGTAAGCCTGAGCTGTGCATAATAAAATAAAATCATGCATTGACATTTTTTTCCCCTATATGCTTGGAATTTCCCCATGAGGAATTTCAGTCACACAGAGTATTTTCTCAGTTCCTTTGTTCCCCCTGCATTTACAGCACATTGCCAGGGATTTAAATAATGACTTCCTTTAGAAAATTCTGGAATTTTAAAGATATTGCAGTATGTATTATGACAGTAACGTGGAGAGTTAAAATTACATGTATGAATTTGATTTTAATAAAAGAATAAACACAGTGAGCCCCACAAATGGAAATGAAGAGACGGAAAAATTAGTCAGGCAAACATTTTCCTTCATTCAAGTATTGTGATATAGCACTGCAATCTAAGCATAAATTAATATTATCTTTATTTCTGGTAATCAATCCTTCTATTTTAAGAAATAATTTCTTGATATCAGCCTAAAACAAATGCTATTGTCTGAGCTTTAGTTTTATTAGTTAGATTTATTCCTAATCTTTCAGTTTTAGGATGTAGGCTATAGAAACCTTTACAACTACTGAGAAGATCATTCAGTATAAAATCCATTAGAAAGACATTATTTTAGTCAGGATGTAAAACTATCCCTCATTCCTGATTTCTACAAGGCTACTGGACAGAATACTCAACTCAGCTCTCCTCAGGTCAATTTCTTTCTTTAATACTAACCCGCAGCTATGAAGATGTATTATTAGAGAAATGGAAAATCACCCTGATGTGAAAGCATATTAGAAATCATAAGTGAATAGACTTGCTTGGGGCATTTGAATAACAAAGCAATGCATTACTGAAAGTTAGAAACAATTCAGCTTCCTTAAAACACATAGATTACCTGAATTTTGGTTCAATTCATAGTATCTGACTAAACAGGTTTCACTTTCTATTGCTGCTAAGATTTTTCACCCAATAATGAGTTGCAAACATGGTTATGAATGTATAGAATGTCTTATCCAGAAGTAGAAAAACAGCAGAAATAGGTAGATCTTATTAATTTGTAGATAACCATAGTTGCTATACTAAGCTCAATTTTAAATCTGTATGAACTGATTTGAATAACAAATCAAAGCTAATATGCTATTCTTTAGCATATGAAATATTTTCAAAAGGAAATGTTTTTTTAAATACTTCTTGAAGTACTGTAAGAAATGCTTAGAAATGTAAATGGATTTTTAGAACTTCTGCAACTCCTGCAATGCACTGGATCCAAAGTATCATGAAAACATGTAATATTTCTATAATATAAATGTACAGTGTAACCTATTTTTCTTTATTATCTGAAAAAGAGATCTGCTTCTTGTGAAAGGTGATGGCAAAAAAGATGAGAGCAAATTACTTTTTGTCACTGTAATGTCTGCAAAAAAATCAGCTCACTCATAGAGGAAAAGATAATGTTGGTGACCTATAGATAAAAAGGCCCAAACTGATTTCCAGTGATACTGTGAAATTAAATGCCATATTAAAGGGACAATTCTACATGAAAAATGTAATGAAAGAAAATAAATTGTATCAACTTTTTGGACCGTGCTTTTATGGTATTTAATAAATTAGTTGATGGTATTTAATAGAATTATTATATAACATTATGTATATTCTTGCACAACAATGTAATGAAAAACATAGTGGGTAACCTGACATTGTAACTCCTCATCCAATGGTTTTGAAACACTTAGAAAATGCATTGTAAGATAAGTCACATACAGAAAACAGTAGTAAATTTAAACTTACCATCTGAGGAAATGACACACTTTGCTTGCCTGAGAAATGAGTTTTCTGAGACTTATTTAACAAATTTTGACAAATAGGGTAAAATGAAGTCCATTGTGACAAAGTTAATAATTATGTAAAATTATTGTTTCACATAGCACCCTTGCAAAACAAGTCAATGCAAAGCTTTTTTTATGATTTACAGTGATACTGTTAAAGTTATTAGCTAAAATAAATCATTCTGTCTTCTAACAGATATTTCCAAGCTGGGACAAATAAGATGCATTTTCTGCTCCAGTGACACTGATGCTCAAGATCCAAGAACAAAGGCACACAACTTTGCAGTGATGCAGTGATACATCTGTTCAACTCACAATGGACATTTTTAAGGATTGCAAAGCTAAGCCATCAGATCCTGCTATCCTACTCTAGCAGAGGAAGAGAGGCATGACATGGATATAGCATATTGTTCAAGGTTTCAGGCAGAATCATCTTTTAATTTCTTTCTTTGACATTGTCACATACTATTCTCCCCTTGTTTCACAGTAAGTCTCTTACAGGTAAAGGATCGAATACTGAAGTGTTAAAATCAATGGGTGTTTTGACTTCTGGTACAGTGAGAGCAAGATCAAGTTAAAAATGATTATAGAAATCATGCAGTGAGCCTCTGAAAGCAGTCAGTGGCTGGTCTCAAAACCAAATCAATTGTTGGGATAAAAGATGAGTTAATGTGCACAGCAGAGTCCAGCTGAAAACATACCAGCTGGCAAGAAAAAAAAAAGCATCATGAACAGAAATGCAGTATATTGGTATTCCTTTAATATTTTGGGATATGAAACAGTCTTAATGTAATTATGGAAACAAAATCCCTTTTATGAGCCATGGAAAGTGAGGCTGACAGAAGACATCACAGATTTTAAAATTCTGACTGTAGTGTGGGAATCAAGAACTGGCAGCTGTGGCTACAGCTATGTGAATAGTTCATTTTCAGGCAAATTCTAAGCCATTTCCAAATTCCTCTTCCTCATGAATCATCTGGCAATACCAAAAAAAAGCCAACCCAACCCATAAACCTCTTCCGCTTGACTTATGAAGTGAAATAGCTACTGAAATTGCCGTTCTTTTTGTGAAACAGCTAACAAATTGCTATTGTTTTTAAACAACATAACTTTGGACCTGGACAAATTGGAGGGAACTATTAGATCACTATCCAGATATATTTGACTGTTGATGGTAATAAGCCCCTTCATTACTGTGAATGGGCAGAGAGTCAGAAATGTTCTTGTCTGCGTAAATTCCATATTTCCAGAAGATGTCTGAAAAACAAACTATTTTTTAAATCCAGCCAGAGGACCAGTACCATATGCTTTAATATTCTTAAGAATATTGTAGGCCAGAGGGTAGGATAGATTTCCTTATGTCTTGAATTGGGTTGCATATACCATGATTTTAAAAAAATACAGTGAAATTACTTCATGTAATCTCTATATTTATGTGCTTTGTGCAAATAGGAAGAATAGGTATATGGGCTAGATGTTAGGTAAATTGTCTAGGCATTTGGTTTTGACCTTTGGAAAGTTTAGCTTTACTCTACTCCCCTCTTTCCTGCACCTACTTTTATCACAGAGATTTTGTGAAGTCAGGATAGTATAAGAACTTTTTCTGCCTTCATTATAATATGTTATCTTGTTAAAGAACTGTAGAAGTACCTATAAAGAAGGTATTGAAATATGTAGCACTATTCTCTTGATTATCATGATCAGATTGCATTGTACCAGGCTTATTTTGGAAATGGGTTATGTGTTCCATAGCTCTCATTATTGTACATGTTTCTAGAGCTTTTGTTCAACATGTTAGAGCTGAATATATTAATCATTTGACAATTGTGCAGCTAATTTATGTTCTTCACTGTGTGATCCAAAACCAAAGTAGCTTCACTTGCTACTTTCTGACCAGAAAATAGCATACCAATATTTTTCCTATAATTTTCAGAGTATTATAAGGCTCATTTAATCTGCCAAAATGACTGTTCTATATTAATATCATCTTACGTATTCCCAGCCAAATGTTACCTTCACTTAAAAGCAGGAGATCATGGGAAAGGTCTTAATGGTCCTGATGGTCCTGTGCAGCTTATAGAACATTAAGAATGCCCTTGAAATACTGGGGAAACTCATGCAAACCCTGGCTCTTTGCCTCTCAATTGCAATACATTGAATTTGTGAAAATGGCACTACAAGCATCCTGGATTATGAAGTCAAAACTTTGTTCCCACAGAGATAGCTTTAAAGGAATAAGCAATTGTGTTTGATCCCCAAATGTATATTTGCAGTGGTTAATTTGGTTTTTTTTTTGTTTGTTTTATGTTCATGTTCTGATCAGACCAGAAGCATAAATATCATTGTAAACATTGTAATGTTCAGATACTAATATTCATTTAGACCTGTACAGCAAACTGTGCCTGAGAAAGAGCACAAAATGCTTCTCATGAGAATAAAGCTCAACTTTGCAGAAATCTGAATTTGGAAGGTGAATAAGAAAGGTGTCTTTAATAGAATATTTTTTACTTTTTTTTAATTCTCCAGCACTGAAAGCATCTGAAGACAATTTCAGTATCTAAGCTAATTTAGATAAGTCTCAAAGGATGTAAAACAGGCCTGTGGCATCAGCCATAATCTGCTTCTAAAGTTAGTATCCTATCAGTTTGAGATTTGGCAAGGTAATGTGTGTGAATGTGTCTGTAGAATCTCTTTTCTGTTGCTAAAAGCAGGAAAATTGGAAAGCTGGACCTCTACAAAATATATTGAGAAACCATGTTCTCCTGTTGCCTGCCTTTCACTTGTGCTAAGTGCTACCTGCTTGTTTTCAGATTCAGATACTGGCAGGGCATGGAAGCATCCTCAATAGGAATCCAAGAAGATGAAGAGGAAAGAATATAATTAAAAAACTACCAAAGCCATGGAAAAATGCCTGTCAAGGGGAACACTATCACATCTTGGATAATTTCACATTCTGGTCTCCCCTTAGGAACTGCTGGTTCGGTATTGCATGTGCAAAACAGACCCTGGAAACCAGGTATATGCATGCAGGACAGTATAAAGTTTTAATATCTGACACTTATTTGTTTCTTTTTCTATCTAAATATTGATGTCAGTTATAGTCAAAAAAATTAACAACCCTGCTACTAAGTTTTAAATTAGTCAGTTTCAGTCTCTCCTAAAAAATCAGCCTTTCTCCAATTTTACAGCTTCGCTGTAGCAAATGACTCACAAACGCTTTCTGAAATACCATTAAAATGTGGGAGGAATTGCAAGGTTACTTTGCATCCTAGGTAAGATAAAACCTGTTATAATGCATTAAAGGATACCTCTTTTGCCATCTGTGCAGCCTGACACTTCTGTGCAGTGTGAAGCTTCATATGGCTAGTTTTTCTGCAGTGAAGTGTATAAAAAGTTGACTTAAACTCTGTTCAGTGCTTGGGCTTCTATTCCATGTGATGGTATTTCTCCATCACATTCTCTCTGTCCTTTTTAGATCATATAAATCACGGTATATCAAAAAGGACAGCAGAAAGACATTTGGTACAGAGGGTATTTGGCATGCAACAATGATCTTATGCAGACTAAATGCTGCATAATTCAAATTATAAGTTTAGTCACAGGATATTTCTGATTCAGATGAACAGAATGCAATGTACTTGTGATGCTAAACAACTGACAGACATTATAAACATCATTTGAGTTGCAGAATGAGAAGGAAAGTATGTGAGATGGGGAGCTAGAAAAATAGTTTATATACAACCAGTCCTTAGCAGAGGGATTTACACAGTTATTGTCTTCTCCAAAGGGAAGCTGTAAAGAGTGTAATGTGAGGTAAGAATAGTTTCATTAAAGCTGTAAATTGGCTTGTGTGCTTTCAATGAGGATGGGACAAGTTTTTATCATGTAAGGATATGCTTTAATGTGATATTGGCAGATCCCATATGCTTACGTTTCTGCAAAAGCCCTGTGGTGTTTGTGGGCTTTAAAAATCCCCACTATACATTACTTCTCATAGCTGCACACTTAGAATGCAAATTTATTCTACTCCTAGCAATATTTTCAAGTAAACCCTGGGTATTGTACTGTATGCCTTAAAGGAGCAGTACTTACAACCTAAAGAAACAAGTAAGAACAGAAAGAAAAGTGAAAAGGTAGAAGGCAAATAATTCAGTGAATAGTTTTTCTTCAGCTAACACAAGGAAGTTTTAGGAAAAGCCCAGACAAACAGTTGGAATATGAATAGAAATAGTACAAAATGTCCACAGGCTTAATTTTATTTTCCTACCTTCTTTTTTTCCCCCTTCAGATGAAGAGATTTTAGAAGAATAAAATTACTGCTAACACGTTGTTCGGGAACTTGTACTTTAGACCCAGTTGGCTGACTAAGATTTGGGCCCACTGGATTCTTTGGGGCTGGGAATGGAAATGGGTGCTTCTATCTTTGCTCATTTTCTAATTTATATTAAAAGAAAATAAAGTTGTTTCCCTGAAGAATTGACCAAAAAAAAAAAAAAAAAAAAATTT